>CAUYQG010118956.1:0-10707 GCA_963574415.1 Tarsius wallacei | reverse complement strand
GATTAATGGTGGTGGGTATCTATCTGAGGATGGGGAGACACCTCTTATCAACAAGGGTACCTGAACAAAATATTTTTGTATGCCTAACCCCTAACTGTACCCCACAATAACATAATAAAATAAAATAAAATAAAATAAAAATAAATAAAAAAAAAATAAATAAATAAAAAATAAATAAATATAAAAAAAAAAAAAGGTATTAATAGAGGGAATAAATAGAAATGAGGAGAGACAGGAGTAAGGAATGAAGGAGTTGATAACTGAGATAACAGCAATAAATAATACAATGAGTGAAATTAATAGCAAACTGATAAGCATGGAAAACAGAATTAAACAAGCAGAAGAAAGAGTCTTAGAGGACCAAAATATGAAACTAACCCAAACTGTTAAAAACATAGAAAAGAAGCTTAAAAAGACAGAAAAAAACTTAAAAGCGATGAGTGATTTTATCAAGAGGCCAAACCTATGATTAATTGGAATCCCTGAGGCAGACAGAGAGACAGAGACCACCCTGTAACAAACGTTCCATGAAAATATCCAAGAAAATTTCCTTCATCTCATCAGTGACTTAATCATTCAAACACAGAGATTCATAGAACTCTTGAAATACAACACATGAGAAGACCAACTCCCAGACATATAGTAATTCACCTCCAGAAAGTAGGTATAAAAGAAAAAAATTCTAAAGGCAGCAAGAGAGAAAGGTCAGGCTACCTACCAGGGAAGATCAATAGCAGCAGACTTATCTACAGAAACATATCAGGCTAGAAGAGATTAGAGTCCAATCTTCAAAGTTTTCAAAGATAAACGATTCCAACCAAGAATTACCTACCCAGCTAAACTAAGTTTCATCAATGAAGGAGAATTAAAATCATTCCCAGACATTCAATCCCTAAGAGTTTTCACTGCCTCCTGACAAGTTCTACAAGACTCATTTAAGAAAGTAATAGACACAGAAGAGAGAAAGAAAGAAAGAAAGAAAAAAAGAAAGAAAGAAAGAAAAGAACTTCAATGACCTTCCCAAGAAAGCAGAAAAAAGGTATAAAACAAGCATAAATAAACCCAAAAATCACAAGAAAGACAACAAACAAATAAACAGCAGCAACACCAAACTCTATAAGAACCTCATAACAGTGATATACTGTCACATCTTAATAATTAGCCTGAATATGAATGAATGAAATGCACCACTAGAAAGACACAGAATGACAAATTGGAAAAAATGTCATAAGGCAACACTATATTGTCTCCAAGAGATTCATTTCACCAGGAAGGGCACTCCCAGACTCAAAGTAAGAGGATGGGAAACAAAATTTCATGTGAACTGAACACAGAAGAAAGCAGAAGTTGTAATCTTAATATCAGACCAAATACTCTTTAAGCTATCAAAAATTTAAAAAGATACAGAAGGTCACTACATGATGATAAAAACTTCAATTCATCAGCAAGAAATATCCATCCTAAACATATATGCAACCAACTTTCATAAAGCAGCTTTAAGATGAACTTAAAAAAAATGACCCCAGCACTATTATAGTTGGGGACTTAAATACCCCACTCACAACCCTAGACAGATCATCAAGACAAGAAATCTGCAAGGAAATCCAGAAACTCATCATGACGCATGACCAAATGGACTTAATTGATACCTACAGACACTCCAGCCAACAACCACAGAATAAACATTCTACTCATCACCACATGGAATGTGCTCTAAGATTGACCACATCCTTGGTCATAAATCAAGCATAAACAAATTCCATAAGATTGAAATACTGCCATGCATCTTCTCAGACCACAGTGGAATAAAAATAAATATCAACATCAACAAATTTCACCCCAAACCCACAAAGACATGGACACTAAACACCATTATGCTTAACAACTTATGATTCCACACGGAAATCAAAACAGAAATTAAAGGATTCCTGGATACAAATGAAAATGCAGAAACATCTTACCAAAAACTCTAGGATGTCATGAAAGTATTACTGAGAGGGGAATTTATATCTCTATGAACATAAATCAGGAAAAAAGAGAAAAAGTTAGCAGCTTAACAAATCAACTAAGGCAAAAACATCAAAACCTGAACTTTAGCAGAATAATCCAGATCACCAAAATAAAAGCCCAGATTTGGGGCTTAAAAGACAAAAATATAATTTAAAAAATCAATGGAAAAAAGTGGGTTCTTTTAAAGCATAAATGAGATTGATGGACCCTTAACTAGACTGACAAAAAGAGAGAGAGAAAATACACAATCAAAAATGCAACAGATGGAGTCACAACTGACCCTGAAGAAATACAAAAGATTATCAGAGATTACTATGTACACTTGTATGGAAACAAACTTGAAAACCTAAATGAAATGGAGGGCTTTCCACCATCACACAATATTCCCAGATTGAAACAAGAAAAAATTGATACCCTAAGTAGATCAATAACAGCCCATAGGATATTGACTATCTCATAAGAAAACTACTACTTATAAAAGCCCTGGACCAGACGGCTTTCCTACAGAATTCTACAAAACATACAAGGAGGAACTGATACCAATCCTACTGAAAGTATTCCAGGCAAATGAGAAGGATGTAATTATCCCCAAATCATTTTATGAAGCTAATAGCACATTGATACTCAAACCGGGTAAAGATCTAACAAAAAAGGGCGCCACAGGACAATATCATTGATTAACATAGATGCAAAAATTTTCAACAAGATACTAGCAAACCGGATTTAACAACATATCTCAGGAATCATCCTTCATGACCAAGTAGGCTTCATTCCAGGATGCAGCCTGGTTCAACCTCTGCCAGAATGTAAACGTAATTAAATACATCAATAGATGTAAAAACAAAAACCACATGATTATATCATTAGACACGGAAAAAGCTTTTTATAAAATTCAGCATCACTTCTTGATAAAAACCCTTGAACATCTAGGCATATATGGACATACCTCAAAATAGTAACAGCCATCTATGAGAAACCCAGCCAATATACCGCAAAACAGACAGAAATTGGAACCTTTCCCCTGAAAATCAGAACAAGAAAAGACAGCCCACTCTCACCCCTCCTGTTCAACACAGTATTGGAAGTTCCAGGTAGAGCAATCAGACAAGAAAAGAAAATCAGGGGTATCTAAAAAGGAAAAGAGAAAGTTAAGCTATCCCTATTTGCAGATGGCATAATTCTATACCTTAAAAACCATAAAGAATCTCTCAAAAAACTCCTTGTACTGATAAAGGACTTTGGCAAAGTCACAGGGTATAAAATAAATGTGCTAAAAAAATGTTGCATTCATATACACCAACAATAAACAAACAGAAACCCAAATAAAAAACATTGTGAATCCCATTCACACTAGGCACAAAAAATGAAATGCCCTGGCGTCTTCTGAACCACAGATGTCTAAGACCTATACAAAGAAAATTACAAATCATTGCTCAAAGAAGTCAAAGATGACAGAAACAATGGAAAAATATTCCATGCTCATGGATTGGAAAAATCAACATTGTCTTTCCTACCCAAGGCAATCTACAAATTTAACACAGTATCCATTAAATGACCAGCAGCATTTTTCTCAGGCTTGGAAATGAAAATATAGGAATTCATATGGAAACATAAAAGACCATAAATAGCCAAAATAATCCTCAGCAAAACAAGACAAATAAAAATACCCCAAAACAACAACAGCAAAAAACAAACAAACAAACAAACAAAGTGGGAGGTATTACTCTCCCAGGCTATAAACTTTATTATAAAGCTACAATAATCAAAACATTTTGGTATTGCTACAAGAACAGGCATATAGACCAATGGAACAGGATAGAGATTCCAGAAGCAAAACCTCAATTTCTCAACCAATTCATCTTTGATAAAGCCTTCACCAGCAACCATTTGGAATAGGAGAACCTATTCAGTAAATGGGGCTAGGAAAACTGACTAACCACATGCAGAAGATAAAACAAGAACTCTACCCATCACCATACACAAAAATCAACTCTAAATGGATCAAAGACCTAAATGTAAAACCTCAAAGTATAAGAACCTAAGAAAATACAGGAGACACCCCTATGGAAATTAGAATTGATAACCAATTCCTGGTCAAAACCCTAAGTGCCATGCCATAAGAAATAAGATAGACAAGTGGAACCTCATCAAATTGACAAGCTTCTGCAAAGCCAAAGAAACCATCAAGAGAACAAGGAGACAGTTCACAGACTGGGAAAAAATATTTTCCAACTGTATATCTGACAAAGGCCTACATGTAGGATCTACAAGGAACTCAGATGTACAGAAAAGAAAAAAACAAACAACCCATTACAAAGTGGGCAAAAGATATGAATAGACACTTTTCAAAAGAAGACATACAAACAGTCAACAGATACATGAAAAAATGCTCAGCCTCACTATCCATCAAAGAAATGCAAATTAAAACCACACTGAGATACTACATAACTCCTGTCAGGATGGCCATCATCAATAACTAAAAAAACAACAGATGCTTGAAAGAATGCATGGAAAAGGGAATACTTCGACATTGTTAGTGGGAGTGTAAACTAGTACTACCTCTGGGGAAAACAGTTTGGCTATTCCAAAAAGATCTAAAAGTTGACCTTCAATATGACCCTGCAGTCCCTCTGCTGGGAATATACCCAGAGGAATTCAAATCACTCCATGAAAAATATGTGTATATGTGCTACATGTACACAAATGGAACATTATGTAGCCATATAGAAGGAAAAAATTATGAACTTCACAGCAACTTGGATGGACTTAGAATCTATAATACTGAGTGATGTATCACAGAAGCAAAAGAACTGAGTACCACATGTTCTCACTCATAAACAGAACTTGAAAAATTATTATAATACTATAAGAAAGTGATTGGCAGTAGGGGGAAACTGTCAGGGGAATGTAGGGGTGATATGGGCAGTAGTGGGAAACTGCCAGGGGCAGGGGGTAAATTTCTCAACAAGTATACCTGCATAATGAACATTTGTATACCTAACCCTGAATTGTACCCAACATATTTAAAATAAAAAATTTAAAAAAGAAGACATAGGAACATCTAACAGACACATGAAAAAATGCTTAGCCTCACTAATCTTCAAACAATCAGATCTAAACCACATTGATATACCATCAAATACCAGCCAGTATGACCATCATTAATAAATCAACAAATAACAGGTGCTGATGAGGATGCAGAGAAAAGGGAATACTTCTGCCTGTTGGTGAAAGTTTAAATTTCTGTGGAAAACAGTGTGGTGATTTCTAAAAGTTCTAAATATTGACCTTCCATATGACCTAGTAATCCACCTTCTGGGAATATACCTGGAGGAACTCAAATCATTCTATTAAAAAAGATACTGGCACAAGCATATTTATTGCAGCACTATTAACAAAAGCAAAAATATGGAACAGACCATGCTGCTATTGAAAGTGGACTTGATAAAAAAAGTGGTACATATACATGATAGAATAATACACTGCCATAAAAAAGGACAAAATTATGGACTTCACAGCAACTTGGATATATTTAGTGTCTATCACACTAAGTGATCTACCACAGAAACAAAGAGCTGAATACCATATATTCTCACTCATAAGTGGAACTTGAAAATTTATGATAACATTACAAGAAAGAGATTGGTAGTAGTTGGATACTGTCATGGGAGGAAGGGAGGGGTCACATAACATCATCAAGAATACCTGATCCTAAACCAGGTGAAGTGGGGACTAATGGGAGGCCCAAACACCTGTATGTAGACCACTTATGTACCTAATCCTGACTTGTACCCCATATCTTTATATATAAATGTATATATTATAGCCACAAAAAAATAAAATACCTTAGCATTTTCCTAACCAGAGGCGTAAAGACCTTTACAATAAAAACTACAGAACACTGCTCAAAGAAATCAAATATGGCACACAAAAATGTTGAAAACTATTCCATGCTCATGGATTGGAAGAACGTTGTTAAGATGCCCATCCTACTTTAGGCAATCTACAGATTTAATGCAATACCCATTAAATTACCAGCAGCATTTTTCTTTCTCAGACCTGAAAATGACAATGCAGGAATTCATATAGAAACAGAAATGACCACGAATACCCAAAACAATCCTCAGGAAAAAAAAGTGGGAGATATCACTCTCCCAGACTTTAAACTTTATTATAAAGTTGGAATAATCAAAACAGCCTGGTATTGCCTCAAGAACAGACATACAAACTAATGGAACAAGATAGAAACTCCAGAAGCAAAACTTCAATTTCTCAACCAATTTATCTTCGACAAAGCCTCCACCAGCAACCACTGGGAAGAGGAGAACTTATTCAGTAAGAGGTGCTGGGAAAACTGGCTGACCACATGCAGAAGATTAAAACAAGACCTCTACCTAACACCATACACAAAAATCATTTCTAAATGGATCAAAGACCTAAATGTAAAACCTCAAAGAATAAGAACCTTAGATAATACAAGAGATGCCCTTATGGAAATTGGAATTGGTAACCAATTCCTGGTCAAAACCCCAAGTGCCCATGCCATAAGAGATAAGATAGACAAGTGGGACCTCATCAAACTGACAAGCTTCTGTAAAGTAAAAGAAACCATAACGAGAGCAGGGAGACAGCCCACAGACTGGGAAAAAAATTTGCAACTGTATTTCTGACAAAGATCTTACATCTAGAATCTACATGGAACTCAAACGTGCAGAAAAGTAAGAAACAAACAACAACCTCATTACAAAGAGGGCAAAAGAAATGAATAGACACTTCTCAAAAGAAGACACACGAGCAGCCAGTGGATACATGAAAAAATGCTCAGCCTCACTAGTCATCAAAGAAATGCAAATTGAAACCACACTGAGATACCACCTAACTCCAGTCAGGATGGCCATCATCAATAACTTAAAAAATACCAGATGCTGGAGAGAATATGTCAAAAAGGGAACACTTCTACATTGTTGGTGGGAGTGTAAACTAATACAATCTCTGTGAAAAACATTTTGGTGATTTCTAAAAGTTCTAAAAATCAACCTTCCATACAACCCCACAGTCCTCCTACTGGGAATATACCCAGAAGAAATCAAATTACTCTATGAAACAGATACCTGCACACATATGTTTATTGCAGCATTGTTCACAATAGCAAATACATGGAATCAACTGTGCTGCCCATCAAAAGAGTACTGGATAAAAATAATGTACATATACATGATGGAATATTACTCAGCTATAAAAATGGACAAAATTATGAACTTCACAGCAACCTGGATGGACTTATCACAGAAACAAAGAACTGAGTGTTACATATTCTTCTTATAAGTGGACCTTGAACAATTATAATACTATAAGAAAAGGATTGGCAGTAGTGTGAAAAGGCCATGGGAGGACTGGGGTGGGATTGGCAGTAGTGGGAATCTGCCAAGGCAAGGAGGGCCCACCTCATCAACACTGGTGCATGCAGAATGAACATTTGTACATCTGACCCTGAATTATATCCCACATCTCTAAAATAAAAAATATATTTTATCTATATACATTATATATGTCAAGTATATATATAAGTATAAACTAATACAATCTCTGTGAAAAACATTTTGGTGATTTCTAAAAGATCTAAAAATCAACTATATATATATAGTTATATTTATATATTTATATAAATATATATATAAATTTTTTTTTTTAAGAAAAGAAAAGCCCTAGAGACAGCAAAAGAGAAAGGTCAGACCACCTACCAGGAAAGATCCATCAGAATTTTTCAAGACTTATCTGCAGAAACACTACAAGCCAGAAGGGATTGGAATCCCATTTTTGATGCTCTCAGTAATAAGCAATTTCAGTCAAGGATTTCCTTCTACCCCTCCAAACTAAGCTTCATTAGTCATGGAGAATTAAATTCCTACCCAGACATCCAATTTCTAAGAGAATATGTCGCCTCCAGCACGGCCATTCAAGAGATGCTTAAGATGTGGAACACAAAAATAAAAGAATGGTCATACCCATCACAAAAGTACAGGCAAGCACATAGTTAACAGAACATACAGATCATTCACAAAAATGAAAATACACACATATAAATAGTAACTTTCTAAAAGTCCTATGATTAGGATAAACTCTCACATTTCAATATTTAGTTTGAACATGAATGGACTGAGTGTGCCATTGAAGAAACTAGACAAAGAAGTGCAACCTAACATTCTGCTGCTCCAGGAAACTCATTCACTGCAAAGGACACTCACAGGCTCAAAGTTAATGGGTGGACAATGACCTTCCAGACAAATGGAAAGCTAAAAGACCAGGGGTAGCTATTGTGATATCAGACAAAACAAACTTCAAACCATCAAAACTTAAAAA
Source organism: Tarsius wallacei (assembly GCA_963574415.1). Classification (NCBI taxonomy): domain Eukaryota; kingdom Metazoa; phylum Chordata; class Mammalia; order Primates; family Tarsiidae; genus Tarsius; species Tarsius wallacei. The sequence goes on along the minus strand of CAUYQG010118956.1, from coordinate 2,337 downwards.
GGGCACTATATAATAATAAAAGGCTCAAATCACCAGCAAGAAATATCCATCTTATACATATATGCACCCAACACAGGAGCACCAGGTTTTATAAAACAACTACTGCATAAATGAGGAGTGGCCATTTACACTCACACAACCATAGCTGGAGACCATAATACCCCACCTAGACACATTATCTAGCCAAAAAAAAAAAAAAAAGCAAAAGAAAACAAACAAACAAACAAAATAGCAAGGAGATCTAGAACCTTAGCTAAACACTCAAATAAATGAATTAAATAGACATCTACAGAACACTCCTCCCAACAACCACAGAGTATACATTCTACTCATCAGCTCATGGAACATACTCCAAGAATGTTAGCATTCTCAGACATAAATCAAGAGTGTTCAAATCCAAAAAGTTCAAATATTATAGTGCATCTTCTCAGATCATATATTGAAATAAAAATAAATATTGCCACCAACAACATCCCTCCAAAACACACAAAGACATGGACACTAAGCAATATGCTGTTGAATGACTTCTGGATCAACACAGACATCAAAGCAGAAATAAAAAAGATTCCTGGAAACAAATGAAAACAAAGACATATATATATATGTATATATATATATATTTTGAGTTGGAGTCTCACTCTGTCACCCAGACTGGAGTGCAGTAGCCTCTCCCGGCCATGGCAGCCTCGACCTGCTCAGCTCTGGTGATTCTTCTGCCTCAACCTTCCAAGTAGCTGGAACTACAGGAACGCGCTACCACACCCGGCTAGTTTTTGATTTATTTTAGAGATGAGGTCTCACCAAGTTGCCCAGGCAGGTCTCGAACCCGCGGGCTCAGGCAATCCACTCACCTCAGCCTCCCAAAGCACAGATTACAGGCTGAGCCACCGAGCCCAGCTTACATATATTTTTTTATGTACACAGTTTTAAAAATAGATTATAACATTTCTTTCTCACAATGACATAATGAAGGAGTACCATTTTCTTTCATTGTATGGGTGAGGTAAGAAACTGTGGCTCAGAGAGGTTAAATATCTTGCCTAAGTTCACATCACTAAAAAAGTAATAGAACTAAGAGTAGAATTTGTCAGTCTAACTCTAAGTCTTGTGTATTACAGCACACTGGTTCTTTTACAGCAATTGTGGTCTGGGCTCTTTCCTAAACTTTTTTTCTTTTCATACCTCTTTCTATATGCTCTTTTACTGTGCTTTCTGAGCAGATATATTTGAGATTCTTATTGTAAGTGTCCTGAAAGCCCATTTTTGGAAGTTGAAAGAACATTCACAGTAAGGTCTAGATACATGTAAGAAATCACATGTTGTGTTAGTTATGGCTAGGGCAGCCATAACATATACCACAAACTTGCTTAGAACAACAGAAATGTATTCTCTCACAGTTCTGGAGACCAGAAGTCCAAAGTCAGTGTTTGGTGGGGTTGGTTTCTGCTGGTGGGTCCAGAAGTAAATTTCATTTCATGATTCTCCTGGTTACTGGTAGCAGCTAGCGGTTCTTGGACAAAGGCGTATCTTATTAGAATCCCTGAGATATCATAAAATCAGTGTTGAGGGGAACATTCATAGCATTGTACATGTACAACAAGATCACAAATAAACAGCCTAATGTCACACCTATGGAAGCTGGCAAAGCAACATCATCTAAATCCTAATTTCAGTAGAAAAATAAAGATTACTAGGATAAAGTCACAGTTACAGAATATAGAAAACAAAAATATCATAGAAATCATAAACAAGACAAAAATCTGACTCTTTGAAAGGATAAATAAAATTGACACACCCCTGGCAAGATTGACTAAGAAAAAAGAAGAGAGCCAGAGAGAGAAAGTCCAAATAAAAACAATAGGATACAAAAAAAGGTGATGTCACAACTGACCCTGAAGAAATTCAAAAGATTATCTGAGATTACTATAAACTTTTATATGCAAATAAACTAGAAAATCTAAAGTAAATAGAAGACTTTTTGATATCACACACACACCTCCTAAAGTTGAAACAGGATGAAACTGAAATACTAAACACATCAATAATAAGCCAGAACATCAAATCAGTCATAAGAAACCCCCCATCTGGACCAAATGGCTTAACAGATGAATTCTACAAGACATACAAGGAGAAGTTGAACCAATCTTACTGAAAGCATTCCAGGCAAGAGTGAACATTGGAATTCTCCTTAACTCATTTTTTTTTTTTTTTTTTTTTTTTTTAATTTTTTAATTTTATTTTATTATGTTATTGTGGGGTACAGTTAGGGGTTAGGCATACAAAAATATTTCGTTCAGGTACCCTTGTTGATAAGAGGTGTCTCCCCATCCTCAGATA
>CAUYQG010118955.1:0-48904 GCA_963574415.1 Tarsius wallacei | reverse complement strand
CGGTGGCTCAGCCTGTAATCCTGTGCCTTTGGGAGGCTGAGGTGAGTGGATTGCCTGAGCCCGCGGGTTCGAGACCCGCCTGGGCAAGCGAGACCTCATCTCTACAATAAATCAAAAAATCAGCCGGGTGTGGTAGCGCGCGCCTGTGGTTCCAGCTACTTGGAAGGCTGAGGCGGAAGGATCGCCGGAGCCCAGCAAGTTGAGGCTGCGGTGGCCGGGAGCGGCCACTGCACTCCAGTCTGGGCGACAGAGTGAGACTCCAACTCAAAAAAAAAAAAAAAAAAAAAGAAAATCCATCCACCTCAGACCTAGAAATGACAATACTGAAATTTATATGGAAACTTAAATGGCCACAAATAGCCAAAATAATCCTCAGCAAAAGAAACAAAGTGGGAGGTATCACACTTCTAGACTTTAAATTTTGCTATAAAACCACAATAAACAAAACAGCCTGGTATTGGTACAAGAATAGACATATAGACCAATGGAAAAGGATGGAAATTTCAAAAGTAAAATCTCAGTTTCTCAACCAACTCATCTTTGAAAAAGCCTCCACCAGCAACCACTGGGGAGAGGAGAGCCTATTAAGTAAATGGTGCTGAGAAAACTGGCTGACCACATGCAGAAGATTGAAACAGGACCCCTACCTATCATCATACACATAAATCAATTCTAAATGGATCAAGACCTAAACATAAAACTTCAAACTATAAGAACCTTAGAAAATGCAGGAGACACCCTTATGGAAATTGGAACTGACAACCAATTTCTGATGAAAAGCCCAAGTGCCTGTGTGATGCGAGATAAGATTGACAAGTGGGACCTCATCAAACTGAAATCCTTCTACAAAGTAAACAAACAAACAAACAAAACAAAACAAAAAACAACAACAAAAGTCAAGAGAGCAAGAAGACAGCCCACAGAATGGGAAAAAATATTTTCCAACTGTATATCTGACAAAGGCCTAACATCCATGATCTACAAGGAACTCCAGTGGGCAGAAAGGAAAACAAACAAAAAAAAACCAAACAGCCCCATTTAAAAGTGGGCAAAAGATATGAATAGACACTTCTTAAAAGAAGATCTACAGGCAGCCAACAGACACATGAAAAGTGCTCAGCCTCACTAATCATCAAAGAAAAGCAAATCAAAACCACATTGAATCACCACATAACCCCAGAAAGAACGGCCATCATTAATAAAACAAATAACATGAGATGCTGGTGAGGATGCAGAGAAAATGAAATGCTTCTATACTGGTGGTGGGAATGCAAATTAGTGCAATCTCTTTGGGAAGCATTGTGGTGATTACTAAAGGAACTAGACATTGACCTTCCATATGACCCAGCAATTCCCCTACTGCGAATATACTCAGAGGAACTCAAATCATTCTACAAAAAAGATACCTGCACTATTCACAATAGCAAACACATGGCACCAACTGTGCTGCCCATCAATACTGGACTGGATAAAAAAATGTGGTACATATATCTAATGGAATATTACACAGCCATAAAAAAGAACAAGAATATGGACTTTGCCGGAACTTGGATGAATTTAGATTTTATAATACTCAGTGATGTATTACAGAAACGAAGAACTGAGTACCACATGTTCTCACTCATATGCGGACCCTGAACATTTACCGTAATACTATTAGGAAAGGGTTGTCAGCAGTCAGAAACTGGCAAGGGAGTTGTGGGGAGTGTCACAGAATATCAATAAGGGTACCTGATCTCAAACCAGGTGAATGGGGACCAAACAGTGGCACAAATTTTACCTGAATGATGACCACTTGTATACCTAATTCTGGACTGTACCCCACACCCTTAAAATAAAAAAAGTACATAAATAGAAGAAAAGAAAAATGAAAATCAATGAATTAGGTATGTTCAAGTAATAAATCAGCAATTAAAACTCAAGTCTGTAAATAGATTAACGAAACCATTATGACCCTAATAATAGTAATCAATAAAAAACTGAAGAAATACAAAATGTGTTATTCTTCCCTTGTGAATATAACTTGTGTTGTGGGGGAGTGTGTATAACACCAACATAATGGTTAAGCACAAATGTAGAAGATACATAATACCAATAAGATTTCAATATGTAAAGTATTGGTAATTAAGAAAATATAGTATTGTTCAAGGTATAGAAAAATAGACAATGGAAAATTAAAAAAATAGAAAACAGACAAATGAATATATGTTTCTTGATTTAGGACAAAGGTGGTCCCTTAGAGTAATGAAAAATACATTTAAAAATTAGTGGAAGTTCAAATAAACATCCAGAAAAAACAAAACAAAACAAAACTTGAGCCTACCTCACACAATATACAAAAGTAAATTCTAGGTGGAAGATTGATCTAAATGTAACAGTTGAAAATAATAATTCTCGAAGATAACAATAGAATAAATCATGATCTCATAATAGACAGTAATTACTTAAATGTGACATGAAATACAATAAATATAAAATAATGATTGATAGATTTGTTTTTATTAAAATTAAGACATTTTGTATTAAAATGTATAGAATATGGAACAGCAAAACAAGTCATAGTGTTGAATAATGTAACTTAAATATCTATAGCTATAAATTACTTTTACCCAGAAGAAGTAAAGTGCACGTACTTATCAATAAGAATAATACAGAAAATTACATAGAAATATAGACTAGAAACTTAAAGAAATGTCACACATAGAATATTTAAAGAGCCAATAAGCATATGGAAATGTTCAATGTAATTAGTCCTCTAGGAAATGCAAATATAAGCCACAAGATACTCCCTACATATCCAGCAAATAATTAAATATTAAAACAGAAAATAAGTAATGACAAATTTTAAGAACAAATAATTTTATACAATAGTGGTAGAAATATAAACTAAAACTATTATTTTGACAATGTTTGGCATTATTTCTAATGCTGACTACAGTTGACACTTGAACAATGTGGGGTTTAGGGATGCTGGCCCCTGCACTGTTGAAAATCCATGCATAAATTTTGACACCCCAAATCTAAGTTACTCATAGCTTACTGTTGACAAGAAGCCTTACTGATAACTTAAGTAGTCATTCAACCCAGATTTTGCATGTTATATGTATTATATGCTGTATTATTTGAATAAAGTAAGTTTGAGAAAAGAAAATATACAAAGGATATCATAAGGAAGAAAAAATATATTTACTATTTAAGTGGAAATGGATTATCATAAAGGTCTTCACCTTTTTCTTCACTTTGAGGAGGAAGAAGAGGAAGAATTGATGTTGTTAAGGAGTGGTAGAGGTGAAAGAAAATTTGTGAGTAAATGGACCTGCACAGCTCAAACCCTTGTTGTTCAAGGGTCAACTGTGCATCTATATATTATAAGCCAGAAATGCTATTCCTAGGTAAGTACCCTCCAAATTTGTATGCATATTTACATTTTTTAAAAGTGCAAGGCTTTATAATTATTCAAAAGACTTGACACTAAAAAAAACCCTCAAAATTCATTTTCAATAAATTAGATAAATATTATATAATAATAATCACTTTGAGAAATTTAAGAGTAGGGACAGAGAGGATTAATGCTGACAATTCACTAAATATTTATCATAATAAAAATGGTTATGGGGTATAACACAATATATTACTTAAAATATATTAAATTTTAATGTTTTTTAGAAGAAAAATCTTTCAAACCATAATGAAAAAAATGAATTCTACGAATGTTACAATAAATAAATCTGCAATTATGATTACTTCTATATAAAAACATCAGACTTATTGGCTTCATTGATGCATTTTATAATTTATTTAATAAAAATATAATGCAAAATGAACAAAAGAATCCTCCAAAAATTATAAAAAATTAAATACGATTTAAAACCTTTTATAAGACAAATAGAACCATAATAACAAAAATAGTTTGTTAAATAAAGATAGAGTGGTTAATCTGAGTAATAAAATTGCATAAATAACAAAATATTACCAAACTTAATGTAGTAATTAATATTCTTATAAAAATAATATATGGCTATACACTCACTTTTATTTCAGAAATATTTGTTGGTTTAATAATTGAAAAATTAATCAATGTAGTTGATCACTTTATGAGAAGATGGGGAATAACATAATCAATGCAATGGACACAAAGCAGTGATTAAATTCAGTATGCATTTGTGATTTAAAATTCATAGAAAACTATGATTAGAATGGAATTTTCTTAATGCAAAATGAGACCAATAAAATAAGTATAAAACATATAAATTAATTTTGAGATGTTGAAATATTTTACTCTAAGAATGAGAAAATGCAAAGATATTTCCATCACCTTTCTCTTTAGTACCTCACTGGATATACTAGTCAGAATAATAACAAGAGAAAAAGAGATAAATGGAGTTAGGATTTAGAAGGAAGAAATAAAATGCCCATTATTTACAGAATGAATGACTGAGATCAAAGCAATTAGTGAGAAAATTCAACTATTGACCATGCAGTGGAGAACACAGAAAACTATGCACAATCACACATTCAAGACCTTTGAGATGGCAGATAGGCCTTTAATCTGAGATAAGAAAAAATTGATTAAGTAATATTCAATGCCAAGACTTGTTTTAAAAAATCATTGATATTTGAGCATAATAAATAGATCTTTCTGGCACTTATGGTGAAAAAGTTATCTAGTTTACCAGGATAATAAATTATTAGTATCAGATAAATTCAGCAATATCCAATATCTGATTACCACAAAACAGAGACTAAAGGTGTTTAGTGAAATAAATAATATGTAAGAGTTAAACACTTTGACACCAGCCAAATTTTCATTCCACTATTATGGTACTAGAATGTTTTAGAAATGTGAACTCAGAAATATGGAGATCATGGGTCTATTTTGAAACTCAACCAACAAAGATATGAATTAAAAGAAAAACAAAGAGAATAGGAAAAAATGTGGCATGGGAGAATGTTTTTGAACACTGAGTTTTTTTTTTTTTATAGAATCAGGAAGGATATACTTGGTAACATTTTTGAAAATGTATATAAAAATATAACAATATAAATATAACTAATGCATTGAGAAAAAAAAACCTAGAACATATGTGAAAAATCTTGAGGTAGAGGTAAAGTAAGGTAACCAAGAAGGATGGATATCTGTGTTATCTTCTGTAAGTCTCATAGTGGAGTGTTGACACAACAATGCCATATGTAAAATAATATATAAAGAAATTGATATTTAGCAGCATAATTTAAGATTTTATTGGTAACTACAATCAGTTAAAACTTATAAACTTGTAGATATAGTAGGAGAAAAATACAAGAATCCAGACCATATACCTAAGGATGCAATATGCTAATAATTTAGCAACTAAAATAGGAAAAATGATCAAATATAAGCATTTTTTCTTCAGACAACTTTAAATTACATATACTAGCATATTAAAACTAGTTACTCAAAAATACCAAAAAATCAAAACCTTCTTGTATGCCCTTAAGAAGAGACACATCTAAAATAAAATATCTTGAGAATATTTAGTTCCAGATTAAGAAAATGAAGAAAAACAAATTAGACACATGAAGTTAAAAATCAAAATTGTACAAATTGACTTCCAAGGAAAAAGATCTTTTATAATGAATGAGGGACTGCAAGATGATATGAATGTCATATAAAATTATGAAAGCAAAGCAAAACATATAACTATAATTTCATAAACAAATTTCCAGAAGTTCATAAAAAAATTAGAAATGCAATGTGTCAAAATAGTAATTTACTTCTGTTAGTCTCAAGCAAATGATATGATTTTTTAATATTTCTATTAATTAATTTTAGTGTTATAATTATATAATCTAAATCTAAATACTATAATCACATACATATATAAAGAGTTTATACTCTTCAAAAATAATATACCATTAATAAACCACCAATGCAATGTGAGGCAAAAGACAATGATATACAATGACTAAAATCTTAATAAACTTTTAAAAATATAAACATCTAGTACATATTTGTAAACTATTGTGCAAATTGGATATCATTAAGATTCAAAAATATAAAAAAGCAGTAAGTTTGCACTAATGAAATTTTTGAAAAAAAAATCAAAACTAACATTACAAAATGTTTAGGAAATAATAAAACATGGACAGCACTGAGCTAAATTTTTGTATGCCTAAAACAGTTTTCAAATAAAAGAAATAATGAAGCCTTCAACTTAAGAAATTAGTAAAAGAAAATTTCCAGGATTATTCTTAAAAGAGCAAAAGATAAAATAATAAACGCTAATACAAAACACAAGGATAAAAATCAATGGGCTAAATCTAATTAAAAAGATAGAAAAGCACAAAAAGAAGTTAGAATTATGCAATAACTACAGATACAAAATATATTTCCAGTTGTAAGAATGGTGACCACATTTATTAACAAAAAAGTAAACAAAACAAGAATTGTAAACCTGATTTAAAAAAATATGTTACAAAGTAATTATAAATTACCAATACCTGAGTATAACAATAATCTGGCAAATTATTAAATAATTGAGAAAAACCTGTTTTCTCTAGCCCTTTCAACCGAAAAGTTTTAAAGAATAAATACCTCTTTTAGTAAGAAACAGATAATTGCAATGCTACTTAATTTTTTTCAGAGCATGGAGAGAAATAAGACCATTCAATTTTTTAAAATTTATTTTATAACCAGCATGATATTATAACAAAATATTCAAAGTTAGAATATTTAAAGGTCAAGATGTTAATGTTATGCTGAACCGTGAGAAAGGAGTCGCTAACACTGAGGGTCGAATTTTTGAGTCCTTTATTGCCAATGGTCAAGAGCAGGCTAATGCCAGAAAAAACTCTCGACTCTGAATGAAGCAAGCATTGAGGTTTATAAAGGCAAAAACTTCAAGAATACGTACCAACTTAGCAATCATAAACTAGCAACTTAGAAACTCACAACTTAGAAACTAGCAACTTAGCAACCATAAACTAGCAACTTTTGACTGTTAGGGAGTTTTGGTTAACTTTATGTCCCAGGCACAGCTGGTGACTGGAAAGTCCCTGGAATTCTGCCAACAAGATGTGGTATACTGTTTACTGGGACAGTTAGGGCAGTTACATGGAGACAAGGTGGAAGAACTACTATACAATGGAGTCACCTTGCTTAGGTCACTAATATCTATTTTATTCCCTCCTTTTAGTTGTCCATGAGTCAAAGCATTGACTCATTTATTATGGGTAGGGGACTGTAATGGGCCCTTATATACATGAGTTTTACAGATGCGATTCGTTATTTAAAGAACTGGACTATTTAATTTAATATACAGGGCCTGATGAATAGACCAAGAAGGAAAAGAAGCAAAGGGCTGGCCAGACTATAATCAAGGTAGTTAGCCATAGGCTTCAATTATACAAAGTTTGAGACAACACCAGAGCAAGAAAGTCTTAGCTTGAGAGGGTCTGATTCAGGTATTGCTGTCTATTGTTGACTGTTGTCCTTGGCCTTTTTTGACACAGGAGTGATCGATTTAAGTTGGTATTCCATCAAACTTGAGTATCGGTTGGAGTGGTAAGGATGATGATGAAGGGTCCCTTCCAGGCAGGGGTTAGTTCTTCTTTCTGGAACTTCTTGACATAGACCAAGTTCCTGGACTGGAATGGATGGCAAGGAGTGGAGGAGAAGGTCGGCAAGATGGCATGGACATTGAAGTGGACAGCATCCTGGACCTTTTGGAGGGACTAGAGATACAGTAACAAAGACTGGTAATTTTTTCAAGAATAGGGTCTCTTAACTGGGGTAGTAAGGGAGGGGGTCTTCCAAACATGATTTCATATGGGGTGAACCCTGCCTTGTAAGAGGTGCATCAGACTCAGAGGAGAGCCAAAGGTAAAAGGCTTATCAATTTTTCACCGGTTTCTATTATTAATTTGGTTAAAGTAGTTTTAAAGTTTCGGTTCATGCATTCTACCTGTTCAGAACTTTGTGGTCGACAGGCACAATGTAACTTCCAGTTTATATTGAGTGGTTTGTTAACCATCTGAGCTATGAATGAGGTAAAGGCAGGACCGTTATCAGAGTCAATGGAGAGAGGGAGCCCGAACCTTGGGATGATTTTATTTAATGAGTATTTTGTGACCATTAGTGCAGTTTTAATTTTTGTGGCTAAAGCTTCCAGGGCTTAATCCTCGGGTCCTGATAGCAAGCAGGGCACATGGCGGCCACAAACAGGGCACATGCGGCCACCATGGTGGCCAGGCTTTTAAAATCTTGAATAAGATAATAATGATGTAACAGTTCAGTCATACTGGTACCTCCTAAGTGAGTAGTAGAATGGAGCTGGTTTACCAAGGTATATCCAAGTGCCACAGGCAAGATGATTTTAGAGTCTTTAACCCACCATCTTTTATATTGCTTGTGAGGCCTTGCCAGGTGCACCTGTTCTTCTTCTTCCTGGGTGTAGGTGGGCTGTTTTGGGAGAGAGAACTGGAAAAGTTTTAGTTAGCAGGACAGTTAGGGGCTCAACTGGGAAATCTGCTGCCTCCCGAGCTGCCTGGTCCACCAGTAGATTCTAGATTGCTTCTGGAGTGTCCGATTTTTGGTGTCCCCTGCAATGAATGATGGTTACATTTTTGGGGAGCCATATAGTCTCTTGAATGATGGCTACCTTTTGGGGAGCCATATAACCTTTTGGGGGAGCCATATAGCCTCTTTTTATAGTTTTACTTGCCGTGGTAAGAAGTCCTTGTTCCTTGTAGATCATAGCATGAACATGAAGGGTAACAAAAGCATATCAACTGCCATTGAAGATATTTACCCGTTTTCCTGTCCCCCAGCACAGGGTCTGGGTTAAAGCAATTAACTCAGCCTTTTGGGCCGATGTGCCATTAGGCAGAGACTGTAAAGATTATGTCATGAGCTGTGGTTACTACTGTACCAGCCTTGCAGACTCCCTTTATTTTCAGACTGCTGCCATTTGTGAACAGGTTAGTATTGGCTGGATTTAGGGGAATCTACTGGAGGTCAGTATGGCTGGCCTGTGATATATCCAGCACATCATCACAATTATGAACTGGCATTTCCAGGTTGTCATCTGGTAACAAGGTAGCTGGATTTAGGTTTTGTGAAGAGGAAAAGTTTAGCCTGGGTTGATTAAGCAGAAGGCTCTGATATTGGCTGATTCTAGCATTTGATATCTAGAGACCTGATGCTCCCCGCAACAAGGTCTCTACAGCATGAGGTGCAGTTAGGGTTAAGTTCTGGCCAAATGTTAATTCGTCAGCCTCTCTTACTAGGAGGGCAGTAACTGCAATGGCCCGGAGACAGGATGGCCAATTGGAAGCCATGGGATCCAGTCTTTTGGATAGATAGGCCACCGGTTGTCACCAGAGTCCTAAGGTTTGAGTGAGGACCCCTTTAGCAATTCCTCTCTGTTCATGTATAAAGAGATGGAAGGGCTTAGTGATGTCCGGGAGTGTCAGAGCTAGGGCCTAAGTTAGGGCCATTTTTAATTGTTGGAACACTCATTCCTCAATGGCAGTCCATGTCAAAGATTGATTTCCTGCTATGACTGAATATAGGGGCTTGACAATCTCAGCAAATCCTGGGATTCATAACCAACAGTATCCCGCTGCCCCCAGCAATTCCTGTACCTGTTTTTTTGAGGTTGGGGTGAGGATTCAAAGAATGGCTTCCTTCCAGGCCATAGTTAGGGTTCACTTACCCTTTTACAGCCGATATTCTAAATAGGAGACATCAACTAAACAGAGTTGTGCCTTCTTAGCCAATACATGGTAGCCCAGGTCCTGGAGAAGCTGCAACAAAGCCTTGGTTCTTTTTAAGCAGGTGTTCAAGTCTGCACTGCAAGCATGAGGTCATTTATGTACTGAAGTAAAGTACATTCAGGGTATAAGGCACAGAACCCTGGTAAGTCCTGTTGCAAATCTTCCCTGAAAAAAGTCAGGGAGTTTTTTGAAACCTTGTGGCAACCCAGTCCAAGTCTGCTGGCTAGTGTCCCCTGAGTTTGAATTTATCCATTCAAGGGCAAAAATGGGTTGACTGATAGGGGACAATGAAGTGGATTCAAAACAGCGTAAACCTGGTGTTGAGGAGGAAGTAAGCTGAGTTATGTATATAAGGGTTGGGAAAAGTAGGATGGATAGTTTTAACCCACTTATTGACCTTCCTCAAGTCCTGGACTGGTTGGTAGTCAGAGGTTCCTTATTTTTGAACTGGCAAGAAGGGAACATTCCATGCCAATTGGCATGGTGTCAGTATATTCACTTTTAAAAGTCTTTTGATATGAGAAGCAATTCCCCTTTGTGCCTGCAAACTCATTGGGTACCGACATACTCAGACTGGGGTGGTTGATGCCAAGAGACTCACCACAACCAGGGGATGATGTGCCAATCCTGGTGGATATGTTTCTGCCCAAACTGAAGGATATTCTTATTGTGGTTGCTGAAGCAAACTGGATGAGACATTCTTAGTGATGGAGTTAGAAGGGGTTAGAAGGTACTCTTCAGAAAGTGGAACAGTTAAAAGCATTTGATAGGCAGTAGGGACAAACATTTCAGTCTTGTCTGGTGAAAACACAATAGTTGTTCTCAGCTTTCAAAGCAGGTCCCAGTCCGTGAGGGTGTAGGGACAGTCAGGGGCTATTAAGAACAATTGGGTAACTCATTTTTGACCCAAATCAATTGTTCAGCTGGACGTGAACTTACAGTTTGTAATCGCCCCTGTAGCCCCTTGAACAGTGATTTGCTTATTTGACATGGGTCCTAATGGTGACTTTATAACCGACAACTCCACCCTGGTATCCACTAAGAGTTGGACTGGGTGGCCCCAAACAGCTGCAGTAACCATGGGCTCTTGGGGGCCTAAGAAAAAAGAGCCCTGGCCCCTTCAGTCAGAGTTGTTTTCAGTTTTCGTAGTGGGTAGAACCAGGACTGGCTTGGGGTCCTCTGACTTTGGACAGTAAGGGTAATCCTTGACCTAATGCCCTAGTTTCTTGTAATATCCACATTGGTTTTTAGCCAGCTGAGCCCATCTGATTCCCTGGCCTTTTAAAAAAATTTCTGACTTTTGATGAGAGGACATGGAGTCAGTCCCCGGGGCTTATAAGGCTGCTACCAGGATTTTGGCTCGCCTTCTTGTAGTCCTATCAGATGCCTGTGCTGCCTATTTCTGTTTTTCAGCATCTTCGTTATTGTAAACCTGCTGTGCCACCTCAAGAAGTTGAGAAGCATTCATTCCTGCCAATCCCTTTAACTTTTGCAGTTTTTTCTGAATGTTAGGGGCCGCCTGTGCCATGAAAGCCAAATTAATAGCCCAAGCATTCTCTGGGGCCGAGGAGTCAAAAGGGATACAGGTATGAAATGCCTCTTGGAGGCACTTGAGGAATACCCCTGGAGACTCCTCGGACCCCTGGAGAATCTCAGTTGTTTTGGAAAAATTAATAGGTTTGTGAGCTGCCCCCCTCATTCCTGCTAATAGAGTCCAGTGATATGTATCTAGTGCCCAGGACCCAGCTGACATGTTGGGGTCCCAATCAGGGTGAGAGGTGGGGAATACCTCATTCAGGACTTCCTGACTTTCTTCCTCTGTACCAGCCATTGAGGCCAGGACAGACTTTCTAGCCTCAGCTGTAATGTGCTCTTACTCCTCAAAAGTAAATAGGGTTAAAAGGAGCTGCTGGCAATCATTCTAGGTGGTACAATGAGTATGCATGATTGATTCTACCAGGGAGGTTAAAACCTGAGGTTTCTCTGAAAATGGCAGATTTTGAGTTTTTTCAATTGTACAAATCAGAGGTAGAAAAAGGAATATACACCAGGAAAGGTCACTTAGTCTGATCTGTCCCCCGTGGAGGGGGCACTTCCTGGAGGGGAAGGAGAAGGGCTGGATTCATTTGGGATCGGAGCTGAGAAACCAGAGGCAAAGAGGATGGAGGGGAGGTGGAAGAAGTGATGGAATGAATTAAGTAAGCAAGCCAAGATTTCATTTTCTAGAGAAATGGGTTAAACAAGTTTTCCTTGAAGAGTTAGCCAGGGGCCTTTGTATATAGCACCCTGTTGTTTCCAAGTTAGAAGCTCTGCCACCATATAGTGTCGTTTATGGGAGGGGTCCTGAGTTTTAAGAGAACATACCTTTAACCATGGATGGGGGTTTTGGACTAAATTCAACACCATTGGTCAATATAGGGAAGTTGGTCAGGGTGATCAGGAGTCCCCATGATGACCTTCCAGACAGACTGAGTGATGTGAACATCTAGAGACTCAGTGGAGGGCCATCCAACATTAAACAAAGGCCAGTCAATTTCACAGAGGGTCCAGAGCCTGCCTTTCAAGAGGCAGACACTGTAGTCCTCAATAAATACAACAGAGAAATTATTTTTATCATGCAGACCAGGGGACTGGAGGACTGGCAGGTCATGAGTTATGTGAGCCCATAGTGACAAACAAAAACAGGACATAGGAGACAGACAAAAACAGGATGCAGAAAACCAAAAGCAAAACCAGGGGACTCTATTCAGCCAACGTCTTGGCTTAATGAATAATGTCCAAGGGGCAGTCTCGTCAGACTGGGATTCTCCTACTTACAGAGAAACAGAATAAAATCTTACCTCCCAGGAGGAACCAGATGGACTCGGTCTGTTTTGGATATGGAAGACAGCAGTTGCTCCAATTCTCTCTGGACTGGGTGAGAGGTTACAGGGCCCTGGAACGACTCAGGTGGCACCTTCCCTATATCTTTGCACCAGGCCAGGGAGAGCCAGAGTGAAGCTGCTTCCTGAGTTTGGCAATCTCCCTGGGGCCTCCAAAATGTTATAGCCGAACCACGAGAAAGGAGTCACCAACACACTGAGGGTCGAATTTTCAAGTTCTCTATTGCTGGCAGTCAAGAGCAGGCTAACGCCAGAAAAAACTCTCGACCCTGAATGAAGCAAGCAAGAGTTTTCTAAAGGCAAAAAACTGCAAGGATACATAGCAACTTAGCAACCATAAACTAGCAACTTAGAAAATAGCAACTTAGAAACAAGCAACTTTAAAGCTAGTAACTTAATAACCACAAACTAGCAACTTTTGACCTTTAGGGAGTTTCGGTTAACTTGATATCCTAGGCACAGTCAGTGACTGGAAAGTCTCTGGAGTTCTGACAACAAGATGTGGTATACTGCTTACTGGAACAGTTAGGGCAGTTACTTGGAGACAAGGTGGAAGAACTACTATACAGTGGAGTCACCTTGGTTAGGTCATTAATAGCCATTTTTATTAAGATTTTAATTATCAATATTAAATAATATAGCAAAAGCACAATTTATTTTGAGTAAAATAATTCATTATAGAACAAATTTTTAAAAAGTGAAAAATTTTAACACTTTTCTTGACTTAAAAATCTATTTAGCCAGGCTCGGTGGCTCAGCCTGTAATCCCGTGCCTTGGGAGGCTGAGGTGAGTGGATTACCTGAGCCCGCGGGTTCGAGAACCACCTGGGCAACTTAGTGAGACCTCACCTCTACAATAAATTAAAAAAAAAAAAACTAGCCAGGTGTGGTAGTGCGTGACTGTAGTTCCAGCTACTTGGAAGGCTGAGGTGGAAGGATAACTGGAGCCCAGCAGGTCGAGGCTGCGGTGGCCGTGAGCGGCCACTGCACTCCAGTCTGGGTGACAGAGTGAGACTCCAACTCAAAAAAAAAAAAAAAAAATTAATCAATTCTAAAACATTTAATACATTTATCTTATTCAAAACAAAAAATACATGATAAAAGAACCATTATAAATTTGAAAGAAAATAGGTTATTTAACATTGATCTTCAGCATAATACACATGTAAATAACTCTCCCTAGCTCATTATTTACAACTAAATAAATGTAGGATTTCTATAAAAATACTTAAAATAAAATTTAAAAAACTTTTTTATAATATATTATTTTGTCATATGTGTATAGAGGAATTCCTTTCATTTTTTTGTGACTTGGTCTGTCATACAAAATATGATAGACTGACTGTGTGAGTTAAACACCAGACACTTATTTTCTTATCGTTGAGAGTATAGAAAGCCCAAGTTCAAGATTCCAGCTGATTCAATTTCTGGCACAGACTTTCTTCTTGGCTTGCATATGGCTGTCTCCTTATATGGCAGGGAGAGAGAGCAGCTCTCTGTGTCTCTTCTTATAAGAACACTTATCTTATTTAATTAGTGCCCCACCCTTCTGACCTCATTTATCTTTGATTACAGTCAATCTTGTGTATCCATGGGTTCCATAATCATGAATTCAATCAACTATGTATCATGAATATTAAAAAAATAAAAATAACAATACAACAACAAAAAAACTTAAAAAATAATATAGCATAAAAACTATTTTCATAGCATTTACATTTTATTAGGTATTACAAGTAGTCTAAAGATGGTTACAACTATACAGCAGGTAGTTCCAGCTACTTGGAAGGATGAGGAGGAAGGATCGCTGGAGCCCAGCAGGTCAATGCTGGGGTGACCATAAGTATGCTACTGCACCTACAGGCTGGGTGACAGATTGAGACACCAACTCAAACAAACAAACAAAAAAGTATACAGCAGGAAGATGTGGTAAGGGGATATGCAAATATTGCACCATTTAATATAAGGAACTTATAGTATCTGGGGGGATCCTTGAGCCAATCCCATGTGTGACTGTAAGACAGTACTTCCATGCAAGTCCTAATCCAAGTATAGTCACATTGGAAATAAGGACTACAAAATATAAATTTTGTTGAACACAATTCAATCCCTAGAACTTGCACATACAAAAAAAGTCTCAATACAGGAAAAGAGTAACATATTTGATGGAATAAAATTATAGACAGTGAGGAAAGGCCTGTCACAAATGAGGACAAATCAACAACAAAAAACAGGCAGCCCCCAGATTCCTAAAGTGTCAGCACACACAAAAAAACAGCTATCAGAGCTTTTGCTTTTCATTTTTTTAGCAATGAAACCTCCCCAGAATGACCTGCTCCAGATGACACCTACAGAAATCAGAGATTGGATGGTAAAAATGAGCAGGAACCAAGAGAAACTGTAAGTAAAAGTCACTGAAGTCATTTAGGAAGTAAATAAGAAGGTGACCAATTTTTTAAAAGCCCATTCTGAAATAATGAAAATGAAAAACTTCATCCTGGAATTTAAGAACACACTAACAAGCATAGGCCGGGCTTGGTGGCTCAGCCTGTAATCCCAGCACTTTGGGAGACCATGGCAAGTGGATTGCCTGAGCCTGTGGGTTCAAGGCCAACCCCAGGCAACTTGGCAAGACCTCATCTCTACAATAAGTCAAAAATTAACAGGATGTGGTAGCGTGTAACTGTAGTTCTGGCTACTTGGAAGGCTGAGGTAGAAGGATTGCCGGAGCCCAGCTGGTTGATGCTGGGGTGGCTTTGAGCATGCCACTACACTCCAGACTGGATGATGAAGTAAAACTCCAACTCAAAAAAATTAAAAAAAAGAATAAATAACAAGCATAGGTAGCAGAGTCAAACAGGCAGAGGGAAGAATCTCAGAACTTGAAGACGAAAATATGGAATTAACTAATTCTGTCAAGAACATAGAATAAAAGCTTAAAAAGAAAGAGCAAAGCTTCTAAAAGATGTGGGACTATGTCAAGAAGCAAAATTTATGCCTGATTTTTATCCCTGAAGCAGAAAAAGAAATGGAAAACACCATGGAACAGGCATTCCATGAGGTCATTCAAGAAATCTCCCCAGACCTTGCCAGAGAAATGAACATCCAAACACAAGAGATTCAGAGAACCCCTGCAAGGTACATATGAGAAAACCATTCCCCAAAGCACACAGTAATCCACCTTCACAAAATGAGCATAATGAAAAAAATCTTAAAAGCAGCAAGAGAGACAGGTCAACTACCTACTGCGCAACAGATTATTGACCAAGTCCTCAAAAGCAAATGCTATAACAGCTAAGATTGACAAGTGAACCTCACCAAATTGAAAAGCATTTGCACAGCAAAATAAACCATCAAAAGAGTAAGGTGATAGCCCAAATAATGGAAAAAAATATTTACAAATTATTTATCTGATAAAGGCCTAATATACAGGATCTTCAATGAACTCAAACAAAGTGAAAAAAACAAAAAAACAAAAAAACCCCCAAACAACCCCATTAAAAAGTAGGCAAAGGTCATGAATAACAACTTTTAAAAAGAAGATAGGCAAGCAGTCAACAGACCCATGAAAACATTCTCAGCCTCACTAATCATCACTAATCATCAGAGAAATACAAATCAAAACTACAATGTGATACCACCTAACTCTAGTAAGGATGACCATCATTAATAAATCAGAAAACAACAGATTCTGGAATGGGTGCAGAGAAAAGGTAACACTTCAACATTGTTGGTTAGAGTACAAGCTAGTTCAACCTCTGTGGAAAGCAGTGTGGCAATTCCTAAAAGAACTAAAAATTGACCTCCCATACAATACAGCAATCCCTCATCTGGGAATATATCCAGAGAAACATAAATCATTATACCAGAAAGACACTTGCACTTGCACACCCATGTTTATTGCCACACTATTCACAATAGCAAAAATAAGGAACCAACACTACTGCATATTAAAAGTAGAGTGGATAAATAAATGATGATACATATACATGATGGAGTATTACACAGCCATAGAAGAACAAAATAATGGAATTCACAACAAATTGGATGGAATTGGTGACCATTACACTTAGTGATCTATCACAGAAACAAAGAACTAACTACCACATGTTCTCACTCGTAAGTGGGACCTGAGCATTAATCACAGTAGCACAAGGGAGGGATTGGCAGTTGCTGGGCACCACTAGGGGATGGAGGGAATGAGGAGGGGGGAGTGCCTAACAGCACAAAGGATAACTGGAGGAGAGAGGGGCAGTTGGAAGCCCAAACTTCACCCACATGAAGCCTAATTGTATCCCACATCTCTATAATAAAGTAAAATTTAATAAAAAATGAGGTAGCCTGTAGTGGGAAAACTTTAAAAGTTAAGGATATATTGAGGATTGCATTGTAAAAGAAAATGACTTTCTATAGTAGGCTGA
Organism: Tarsius wallacei; assembly: GCA_963574415.1. Taxonomy (NCBI): domain Eukaryota; kingdom Metazoa; phylum Chordata; class Mammalia; order Primates; family Tarsiidae; genus Tarsius; species Tarsius wallacei. The sequence continues at coordinate 31,845 of CAUYQG010118955.1, read as the reverse complement.
ACTCGCAAGAGGATTGACCTCACACCTGTTAAAAATCAAACTTCAGAATATTTAAAGAGACTTGGATAGACAACTGAAATCAGTGAACACCAGACTTCAAAAACCTCTTAGCTGAGAGTACCCTAATTAACTAACAAATCAGAAAAGGTTTGTCACTTAGAGGTTTTGCCTAGCCATAGAACTCTAAATTATAATTTTTAAAGTTAATTTTTGTACAATGTGTGAAGCTTAAATCATGATTTATTGTTTTGCTTATATCTATTCAATTATTCCTAGACCACTTGTGGAAAAGACTGTATTTCCTTGATTGAATTGCTTTTGCACTTTGGTCAAAAATCAGTTAGCCATCCTTGTGTGGAACTATTTTTGGGTTCTCTATTCTGTTCTATTGATCTGTGCTTTTATCCATTTGCCAATAACACACAGTGTTGATTGTTGTACCTACATAAAATTGTTGTACTGATACTTATTGAAATCTAATACTCTGATTTCTATTACAATTGTTTTTTTTTTTTTTCTTTACATAGAACGTTGTGACTTTGGAACCTTAATTAATGGAGACAAGAGCTTGAATAAAGAGGTTTCTCTCTAAATCCATCCTCTGCTTTAGACATACATATAGTAATATTTCATTTGAATTACATCACTAAATATCTAGCTCATATATACTGCAAAATGGCTAACATTCCATATGCCAATCCTCTCTTAATCAATATATTCATAGCTACAGATGGGTATATGATATGAGGGAGAACCCCCCCAAATCACAGAATTTATTTATTAAAAATTTAGTATTTATTATTACATGTTTAAACTTCAGTCACCTTCCAAGTCCTCTCCATTTGATGCAACACACCTATTGGGATGCTTTTTCCACTACTGAAAACAGTTTTGGAACTTGTCTATTTTGATGCCTTTTAGAGCTTCTGCCATGTTTTGTTTCACATCTTCCATATTGGCAAAATGTTTCTCTTTGTATATATTTTTCATCTGGGGAAACAAAAAAAAGGTTTCTTGGGGCAAGATTGGGTAAATGGGGAGAATGGGGCCTTGGAGTCATGCTGTCTTTGGTCTAAAACTCTTGAACACTAGCACAGTGTGGGTAGGTACATTGTCATTGTGGAAGAATCAGTCACCTATTTACCACAACTCAGGACATTTATTTTTGTAAATCTTGATGCAACCATCTTATAACTTCAGTTAAAAACTTTGGTTTACCATTTCATCTGAAAGAACAAATTCTGAGGGTACTACAAGGGGCCCACCCTCCAAAAGATAATTCCTTTTTTGGAGAGGAGGTCTTCCTTTGTATATTTGTATTAATTGATTACAAAGTAATATAGATTTATTACTGTACATATGTCATGTTGTGGACCTTGTGTTAAGTGATAGCAAGAGAACAATGAGAGATTAATACCTCAATAGGTAATACACATTTTGATAAATGATACAATGCAGATATTTTTAGGATTAAATTAATCACAAAGAAAAGCATCAGATAAGCTGGGACAGAAGAAGGGTTCTTAGGAGACTTCCACAGGACAATATGCTTGAGGTATTAAGAAAGCAAAGTACAAATAAAAAAAGAAGCCACATCACATTGGCATGACTCTTTTAGTAACTAAATATAAATCAAGTCACCACTTGTATTTACTGTAAAAAAAAGTTCATTCAGTTTCTAGCTAAGGTAAACTCAACTCAAATGGAAAAATTCCATATTAGATAATATATTACTACAATTTTTTTTTTACACTGGAATAAAAAAGTTGCCACCTCCTAACTTCTATCAATTTCTTCTAATTCTGAAAGAAATTGGATTACAGTTTTCAGTCTTTTCAATAGATTAGCCTTTATTGGCAAGAAAATCATGATGTTATCTTCTTCTACCCCTAATTTTTTTGGAATTTTAAGAAAAAAATTAGTGAAAAAAATTGACAACCTAAACTCTCATATTCTAAAAAATTATGAGTCTGTTCTTTTTATGTCATAAAAAAGCTTAAATGAACTTTGTATGAAAGGAATGTAGAGAGATACCTTTCAGTCAGCAGTGTAAGCATTTCAGGGTCAAGCAATCAGTCTTGTCTCAATTGTTGTATAAGAGCTTGTTATTCTATTTTCAAATAAATATAAAGGACCATTGTTTAAATTAAATATTAGTTTAGAAAGATGTGTAATGTTAAGCAAATCAATAAAGAGTCACATATAACATTTTAAAAAGTAGACCTGCTGCAATGGAAAGGCTAAACATTTTTGAGTGACTTGGAATGACCATGATAAGTTTGAGTCTGTTCACACAGCAACACTCATGAAAAACATAGAATATCACTGTGAAAGTTATCCAAGAGATGTTTTATTCTACTCTACAAATGCAGGTGAGAAAGGTTAGATTGAGGAACCTGAATTCTGAATAAGTTAGGTTTAAGGTCATATAAAATAGAGCACTAGTTTATTCAAATGGATGAGAATTAAAGCTGAAGGAGAATATTTGGGTAAACAATAGAAATTTTCTGTAGGAAAAAAACTGAACATTAGAAAAGGTCACTTTAAGATTATGCCACCATTTTGAGTATGGTAAAACTATGGATTTGACATTTGTTGTAATGTGTTCAGGAAAATTGGAAGAAAAAAACGGTGATGGGGAGAAATATAGTTTGGCACAGAAAAATAAAATCAAATTTATTTAGTTTTACTCCTCTATCTCTAAGACTTAAGATATAGTTTATATCAAAAAATCCCCAAAGAATATACTACTTGCTTGCTTTTTTTTTTTCTATCAATAATCCTCAATGTGTATCATGAAGCATTTCAGAGATTTGCAATATATGGAAATTCTGTACTAGTCTCTGTGAAAACATTTTCTGTAAGATTGCATTTGTGATCTCTCTACACTTTATGTAAAATACTTTTTTACTCAAAATAAGACTTCAAGTAGGATTACCTTATGCAACAAAATTGTCTAATGTATCAATGTAGCATATCATGCTTTAAGAAGTACTGTCTGTATTTCAGATTATTTACTTTATGAAGATTGAGATTTCTGGAAAATTTTTTATAAAAATATTCTTGATATTTCTATAAACTGAATGTTTCCATCCTCCAAAATGTGTATGCTAAATTGTAATAGTATTTGAATGTGGGGGTCTTTGGAGGTAAATTAGATTCCTTCCCTCAATCTCTCTTTCTCTCTCCCTTTCTCTGTCTCTCTTTTTGGCTCTCCCTCTCATGTAAGGATACAACAAGAAGACTTTCTATAAGCCAGGAAGTGGGCCTTTACCAAACACCAGATATGTGGGTGCCTTGATCTTGAAGTTCTCATCTTCTGGAACTATTTAAAGCATTTAGTCTATGGTATTTTTGTTACAGCAGTCCTAAAAAACTAAACCAGAAATATTAAGACTTTTATGCTTTCAGGTTGATTCCTAAAAAGAATGCACTATTTTACAGTACCAAATCCAATGTATAAGTTCATCAGCTTTACTGGATATGAACATTTAATGTTCTTTTTATATCAGTATATATACATATACTTTTTCCTCTTGGGAAAAGATACTCAACATGGTTTAAAAGGTGGCTGAAATGAACAGGACATTATTCTACCTTGTTAGCAAGAGAAATTTATTTAGATATGGCCAGTTCATCAATAAGACCCCTTCAAATGATATTAGTGTCAGAGTCATCAGAGTAAACTATGTTTTTGTTGGCCATTATGAAATGTACACAAGATCTTGGTAGCCAGATGGAAACTTGAGCTGCAACCTGACAAGAAAGTGATTACATTGTAAGCTTACTTTGTGGAGAATGAATTACCTACTTACTGGTTACTATGTGGAATATGAATATCTAATATATAAAGAATGAATATCTAAAATCTTAAGGCAAAAGATGGCTTTCAGTGTTTAATTCAAGATCCTGGTTCCAATTATGCTTAAAGAGTTTTCTATTCATAGATTTTAAAAATGATTGGAGTCATATTGCTATTGCTCTTAGCCTATGTTGAACTGCATTTTTTGAAAACATGTCATACGATTTTATTAAACAAAATCAATATGTGAGGGAAACAGCAAGATGATACAAATGGTTCGAAGGTGAATTCAAAGTGCACACATGTATACAGACCATCAGAAATGCATAAATACATTTACTAAAATGATAAAAACAATCAATAGATAGCCTGTGGCTGTCATCCACAGACGATCCTTTTACCAGATTCACATGCCCCTATGGTTTGTCTACAACTTCCAGAACTGAAGAGTAGCTCAAGGTCAGTACAGGGCAGAGACCACTGGGAAGGGTGTGCTATACCAGAACTAAGTAGCAGTCCTTTCTCCCCCATTTCCATGGCCTCCACAAATTTTCTTTGACAGATCACAGGCAAATTCCAGGGCTGAGTAAATAAATACAAATAATTAATCACAAAAGTATAATGTCTGATAATTTATTAAAAACGTGTGCCACAGCTCTCAGTCTCACCAAGCATACACTCTGAAATTTTAAATTATATTTTAGAGAGTTGTAGGAAATCAATATTCGTAAAAAAGGGAAGTGATGTTTCCACGGTAGAAAACATTCTATAATGTGTATAAGGATGTAGATACACAGCATGTACTACAGCCATGCTCACACTAAAAATACACTACTGATGATAAGGCTCAGAGTTGGTCAGTGAGTAAAGGTCCGTAGACATTTTGAGATCACAAAAATAATTTTAATGTAGCTAATAAAAATAATTACTTGTTAGTGCTTATCAAAAACATGCCTTTTCTACTTAGATTTCAAACCGGGTAGAATTAGGTCACAAACCTGACAGAATTACAATTTCACTTTGTCAGTTGCTATTGTGTATCAACATCAACTCTGAGTAGATTAAAGCAGTATAATATAATATATATGTACATAAATATATAAAAAGCATAGTCATATATGCATTCATAGTTTATATTTTTCAGTCAGTGTCCAGAAAACTAAAATAAAAAAGAATCAAACATAAAGATATATTTATTTTGTCTTGGAAAGGTATATATGTTATATATACATGCATGCCATCTGTATGCTCATATACATATAATGCCTATATGCATATTAACATGCTGATGTATATATTGCTGTATGTCTGTTTATTTTTTTTATCATATGCCACAACAGCTTTATTTTTCAGATGGTAATTCAAGTATAATGTTTGTTCTGGGCTGTCTGTGCTTTGTTTCCTCCCAACTGTCACGTCACATTTTATCAACACTTTGGAAAGTGGTCCAAGCCAACACAGGATGAAAAGGCATATTTCAGAGTCTAAAATCAACTTTCAGGTTGCCAGGTGGTAGTTGTCGATTTCCTTTCCTCTTCTCCCTGCTGTATGGATCATGAGCGTAGGCTGAGAGCACCACACCACTGCCACCCACCCTTTCACTCAAAGGGGTCAACCAAACTTCTGGACCTGGAAGTCCTGCAGGGAATTCAGCACTAGGGTGGCCTTTCTTTTCAGGTTGCAGCTCAAGTTTCCATCTGGAACCTTAGCCACCTGCATCCCAGCTGCCAGAGCCATCTCCATCTTACTGTGAGCATCTTCAAGACAAGGTCCTTCTCCACGAGAGAATAAGAGGAAGGAAAACACTTGGCACAAGCTAGGAATGTCGGGGTCATCTCCCAAAACAATGTGATAAATAAACTAAATAATTATTTTTGTCTACTTGTCTTCGTTTTGAATGTCATGGACCCAGGGCTGGTGGCAATGGCAAAAGGTATGTTGTGTCTCCTCAGGTGGCGAAATGAGTTGTTCAGCCCCTGGCATGAGAGCAGTGATGTGGACCACATCCTCAAACTCCATCTGGCTTTCTTCCACCAGCTCCACTTTGGACATAGGGAGCTGCGAGACATCTATCATAATCTGTGCTGCCTTGAATGCCTTTTACCCATACATATGTCCCAGGTATATTTCCTTTCATAGTGATCACACGTTCTTGAAACACCACTGAATATAGGCTTTCAGTATGGAGAAGAAGGCCAGCCACATAAAAGATGAGGTGGATGACCAGCCTTGGCAGGGCCTCTGCCATGGTGCTATATTTCCGGTCAGAGTGTTGAACTGCATTTCTATTACTTGCATACAAAATTACTAATTAACAGACACAATATTTTTAAGTCTAATTTTTTGCTGATCAAATAAGTATTAAGACTTAAATATTTTTTTTTGTTGTTTGACAAGTAGTGGCATTGATACTTTTTCATTGGTTGGTTTATGATGTCCTATTTTCCATATTATTAGTTGTGATTCCATGAATAACCTCTTCCCTGTGTTTGTTCATTTATATTTGCTAAAGGAGATTGCTGATTCTATGAAAGATCAATTTCTCATCTCTGTTCAGCTTCTTTGTTAAAATATCTACCATTATTTGTCTTTTTGCATTTTAAGTTGAAAAAACAGAAGAGTCTAGTTTTTATATTCTTCATAGTCAGGAACCCAGGCTACCTAGATGGAACTTCATTTAGAGTATAGCCTATCTGATGTGAGTCAACTATAATTTTGCCTTCTCAGTCCTTCACTGCTCCTTTCTGTCTCCATCATGTTGGGAAGTTAGCTGCTTTTTGTCATTGCCTCCATTATTCTGTCTTTCTTGCCTGACATTTTCAGTATAAATACCCAACAAAGTAGATCTGACTGGTGCAGCTTGTCATCATCAAGTACAGAAAGACTCTGTTGAATAAAACATCAGCATCTTATTACCCCATTCACTGGATTGGTGTTCTTTTGTTTTCCCTTCAATGGTACTTATACAGGTCAATGGAACATGCGATACAAAGCATAATAAACTTGTGAAAGAAACCTTTTAGAAGAGAGATTGAGAAAGGCAGGTAGTCTAAAGTTTCCCAGGTAAAGTTACTTTAATTGGCAGGATTCTTGTGTGGCTTTTAGAGATGAGTCTTTCTTAAGTTTGTCTGGAATGAAACAAGCTTTTTCAGACTTCATAGGAAATTCTTACCTCTTGCAGTTATGAATTTATTATTCCTTCTGTTCCGATCAATCTTTATCTTCCATAGTGAACTGAGCAATTTATACTATCACTAGCAATGCATGCAAATCCAATTTTTCCTGTAAACAAACTTACCTTTAATTGAAATTCTCACCTTTTACTGAATTTGTCATTCTTAATGCATTGATTTGAGATGTTCACATAATTATATGGCAAGTAGTCATGTCTTCATATTTCAGTTTCTGGGCTTGCTGTTTTGCTCTGTGTATCTATTTTCCCATTACTGCTGCAATTATTGCTTGTAGTTTTAACACTTTGACTTCCCCATAGAACTTAATATTTGTTAGACTTTGCTATTCTGTGGAAGAGACTCTTGAAATTCTCCAAATATGTATTTTTTTCCTTTTCTAAAGGTAATATTTACTAAAAATTATTTTACTTTAATGGACATTTACATTTGTTTGCTAAGCTTTCCAGAACATTCTTAAATGATGTTGATAATAGACACTTTGCCTTGTTATTGAACTTAATGTTTCTTAAATTTTAGCATTAAGTATGATATTTGCCCTCAGGATTTGCAATATCAAGAAAATGCACTATTTTTTTCCTTTTATTAAGAGATTGCTTTCTTAAGTTTCTTTGCTCATTTGTTTATTTTATTATGTGTAGATATTGAATTTTATCACAATGCTCTTTTTAAAAGTTTTATTAAGGGTATCCCAACAAATGAAAAAGAAAATTACTCATAAGTTAACATGTACATGTATTGTCAATGTGTTTAATATTGAACAGATTTTTATGTTCCTATGTTCCTGGGATACAGTGTAATTGATCTTTTCATATCTTCTCACTTATGTTGTGTTTTCTTTGGTTTCTGTTATTTATATTAATAGTTTGAGTTAGTTACTTCCAAGTTTCTTTTTTAGTACCTTTTAATGTAGATATGTAACAAATGTTTTCTCCATCTGTTGAAATGAATTGCATTTTTTTTTCTTATATATTCCCTGGGTCAGTTCATAAGAGGAATCTGCTTCGAGGATGTCTAGAATATTGTACATGTAGGACTATTTAAGCATGAAGCCTTTGGGGTTCAGAATTTATTTTTACTTCTTCCATTTATTTATCTTTACTGGGTGTGCCATCACTTTAAATATCTATAAATACATTCTACTATAAGTACTATATTTTAACTATAACTATTGCTGAAAAGTTTTGTAGTTTAAAATTTAAAATATTATAAAATATGCTATTCTGAACATTAAGCTAAATTGTTCTATCCAGGATGTCTAATTTAAGATGAACTTTATAAATATAATAATTTCTAAAGATTTTCCAACATTTTTTGGTTTTCAATTTAAATTGCCCCCTGTGATTTTGCTATTATGGACCCAAAGTGCTTTCTGAGTGCCCAATTTCTGAAGCAACCAAGCTGAAAAAGGTTTTTACTTCAGAAAAACCTGAGTGTTGTGAATCTAAAAGCGTTCAAGAATTTGGCACAAGTTAGCAACAACATAGGCTTTGGCACTAAATGCAAAACGTTAGACTAGGTAAAAGTATAGATGAGCTAATTTAACTAGCAGAAAATGGAAAAGTTGTTCTATACAACTGAAACTGTACCCTACCCCACAGTACTCAGTGACTTTATCTAAAACCCTACAAAAATCAGAACATGGGGACATTTAAGGGACATTAACTTACAATTTTAAATAGCAATTCAAATTCTGAGAAATGTATATGAGGAAAAATTTCTGGGAAGAAAACATTGCCATTTAATCAGACAGATATGATTTTAAGGCATATTTTTTAATTACTATAAAAGATATCTCTATTCATTACATACCAGTCTCATAACATATATATTTAGTATGCTTTGAAAGTAAATTGTTTTATGTATATTATTTATTTTATTAACCTATTCAATAAACATTAGATGTAATCTAATCAAGCTATTTATTAAAATCATGGGTGGGCAAATTATGTTTTGTGAGTCAGCTCCTCCCAATAGCCTGTTTTTTTACACAGCCCATAAGCTAAGAATATTTTTTTTGCATATTAATATGTTTGAAAAATCGGAATAAGATTTTATGTCATGTTCAATTACATAAATTTCAAATTTAGAGGCCATAAATAAAACTTTGTTGGAACACAGTCACACTCATCTACTTTACATATTATGTATGGTCATTCCAGTGCTAGAACAGCAGAGTTGAGTAGCTAGAACAGAGACCATATAGCCCACAAAGCTCAAAATATTTGCAATTTGACTCTTTACAGAAAATGTATGCAGACCTTGATTTAAACTTAAGACAGAATTTAGACTTCTTCTGATAACTGGTGAAGTATTTTACATTTTTTGATATTTCTTTTTTATTCCAAACTTTGACATGCTCTTCATTATTTAAATGTCACTGCTTTCTCTCATTGTACTTTCTTTTGTGCCCATCAATTCATCAAATAATATTTCAGACATTTGCAGTGAACTAGAAAATGTAAACTTCCTGTCTGAATATTTGAAGTTATTCTTGATCTGCTTTAAGCACTTTCATGTCATTTTATAAATTCTATTCATTATCTTTAAAATGAATAACTTTTATAAGAGAGTATACTTAATTATATTGCAATATTTTCAATTATGAATGTTTTTATATGTATGTGTCATTTTGATATTTATTTATTTGTTTTTTTAAAAGCTTTTTTTTTTTTTTGAGTTGTAGTCTCACTCTGTCACACAGGCTGGAGTTCAGTGGCACACTCATGGCCACCCCAGCCTCGACCTGTTGTGCTCCAGCCATCCTTCCACCTCAGCCTTCCAAGTAAACGAAAGAACTACAGGCACGCACTACCATGCCCAGATAATTTTTTGATATTTATTTATTATAGTTGCTAATTTTTGTTTCACTCCACTCTCTATCATTCCTTTCACTGTTATCAGCAGAAAATATTTTTAATTTTATAGTTTTGTGTTTGCTTAACTTTGCATGACTGAGGATATCCATCTTTTACAATTACAGGTAAGTATCAGTTTGGTCTAGAAAATATTTTCTGATCATACCTTTCATCTTTAAGGATATATCGTATTCTGTGTTAGATTGATTTTGAAGCCAATTAACTCCTTAGAAGATTGGATGATTCTTTTCTTTTTCTTCATAAATCTAAAAATACTTTAGTATTAGTTGATCTTTGTTGCTTTTATATAGGATATGTGAAAGTTACTGCATTTTGTTTAAATTTTTATGAAGCAATCTTTAAATTTTTCAACATAGTTTCTCTTCTATTTGTTTTATCTTCTAGTTGCACGACAAAATGACTTAAATGTTGAGCCACTGTGCTCTGCATGCCACGCCTGGCATATTCCCTCCCAATCTATTAGCCATTCTATTGATTTCTTTTGAATTCTGCATGTTGCCCATTTTGTACGTTTTGCTGGATTCAGAATATGTGTCCCATTAAAGGAATGATTTCTATATTAATTCTACAGCTAGCACTTCCTCTGTTAACTTTGAATTTTCCATGATAGAATTAAATCTTCTTTTTATGGTTTCACAGTTTCGACATATTTTCTTCCAATTCCTTTAAGAAGACGTAGTCATTTCCCATATTTTATGTATATTTTCTGTGCATGATTTATATCTGAAAGAACTTTGAGTAACACAGTACATAGAGATACATTATTCTTCAATATCTGCAAGTATGGTCAATGTTTATACTTGTTAAGCAGCCCCTTCCCTGTTAGAGATTGTCCTAAGAATTCATTAATGTGGCTTCCTATGCTATATTTGCCACCTTTGTTTTCCATCTTCCCTAGACATCCCCCAAGAATGCTTTCTGTGCTGTGAATCACATTTGTTTTCTTTATAAATACCTTAAATTTCTACATTTGCTGATAATTGCCCTCTCATTCTCTTCATTCTTTAGAATTATCAAATTTTAATTTTCTTCCCTAACATTTTCTTGGAATATCATAAAGAAAAGTTAATAAATTAATGTAGATCCTCTCTCATTCATAATTAGTAGTTTTAACAATATTCTTCATTGAAATTATTTAATTTTAGCTTCCAATATGTACATCAGTATGTACATATATATTTTCCCATGTGTTTTTTTCTTACAATTGATTGGCTGGTGATTTGAGATACTGTCATTTATATCAAAATATTTATAATTTTTTTGAAAAGTAATAATTTGCTTGACGCATGGAAATTGATGGTGATGGGGAATGTCAACTGTTTGTGTTGCTGAAGTTTCTCCTCTACGACTAATCCGGAATGCTTTCTGCTAATCCTATGCTGCTCTTCTGAAGCTTGTCCAATCTAGTGTATTCTGGATTAAATAGTTTTCCATTACAACACAAATGTTAGAAAAGGGATTCGGAACAACTGATATCTTCTTTTAGGAAAACTTTTGTTAAGTGATAAACTGTGGTCAGTTAAAAGTTTCATTTTCTGTCTTTATTGTTGTTTTAATGAGAAAAATTGAACCAGAAATTGTTAGTGTTTTCACTTTTTTCTGTTGTCATAGAAGACCATAGTAAAGTGATTTTACTTCTGAAATTTATTTTTTTATTTTGGAATTATAGTAGACTTTTATTGGAAAGACAGAAAATTTTGGAGTCAGGTACTGTGCTAAATTATTTACATATATTTTCTGATATGATTCTCATAAAAACTTGAAAGTTATTAATATAGTCATCTTGCAGGGAGATAAATGAGATTCTTAGACATTGTATAAGTTGCTAAAGTAGATACAACTAGTAAATAATGCAGTCAGAAATCAAATCCAATTCTTTCTAACTGTGAATATGGACTAATGCTGTGTTATATAATCTTTTCCAATGTGGTTGAAGTGAAGTAGAGAACAGGTACCTGGATTTAACATGTTTTTTGTTCATCTTTTTTTTAAAACTTAGTAATTGTTAGGAACACATGCAGTGTTCAAAGACTTAACTGAGTGTATTTTTTAAAAGTTTCAAAAATTGATTTATTCTAAGTTTTAATAATTAAAATCAAGATGCTCCTTCTCACTATTGCAATATATATGCAATTCTTGAATAACTTTTAAAGTCACTTCTTAGCAATAGATAAAAAGTAAATGCATACTATCTTTGGCTGAAATTCTTTTGTGTCCTTTCATGTTGGTAGGTTGCTGACATATAAAATAGTACTATATTTACATTGCAGGAAATGTTTGTCAAGACAGGAATTATCTTAATACTTTTCATCTCCTTCTATCTAAATATGACTCATACGCTTGAGTTTTAAATTGCAGGGGGCATGTGATTCTCTCTTTCATGTTGAATTTAATTTTAAGAGAATTTATATTTATTAAATATATAAAATGTGTATTAGAAAATGAGTAATACAAAATAAATTATTGCTAGTCATTTCATAAAGAAAGTATCAGAGATTTAAAGTACAAAAATTAAAAACACACGCAATAACAAAATATAAATATAAATTAGAATAATTCATACCTGCATATTGTTGTCATCCAGTCTGTAATTAAAAGTTTTGAGGGGACTTCACACTTTTCTCCCCATTTTTATGGATTTCTTTTCAAAATGAATTTATCTGTATTGTTATTAGAATCATTAACCTTGCATTAGCTCTGTGGGTATACAAGTCCAGTCAGAAATTGTCTTTTATAGCTATGTTTGGATACAGTGCATAACAACGTTTCACCAAAGAGATACTGCCTTTAGAAAGTACCACTATCTGGGTAGTTAAAAACAGCGGAAATTTATTGCATTACGATTCTTAAGGATAGATGTTCAAAATCAAACTGTTGACAGGTCCATGCTCCCTTTCTGTTATCTATAAGGAAGAATCCATCCCTTCCTTTTATATATTCTGATGCTGACTCTCATTCGCAGTCCTTGGCTTGCAGCTAAGTGATTCCAATCTCTGGCCCTATTAAGTGTCTTCTCATTGAAATAGCTAATGAAATACATAAAATAATTGCTATAACTTGCTTGACATAAATAACTCCATTTTGTTGAAGTCCTCCATCACCCCCTGCTATGTAGCCAACCTGCATAAAATTTTGTTGATTATATTCTGCATCAATGGCTTCATGGTAAGAGCCTACTCTTGGTCATGCACTAATAAAGGTTGCTTAATATTAATTTGGACTTGGCGTGCTGGTGTGTCTCCTTCTTGCAATCCGGTTACAACATCATGGCTGCCTACTCTCTGTAAGTCTTTCTTTTTATAAGGACATCAGTCATATTTGCTTAATTGGTTATCCTACTCCAGTATGACCCCTCTTAACTAATTACATCTACAATGACTTGATTTACAAATAAAGCCTTATTCTGAAGAACTGAGCATTAAGAAGTCAATTTATCTTTTTTGGGAGGACACACTTTAACTCATAGCATCATGATATATAGCATGCATAGCATTTCAATAGACTTCAACTATAGTTGTCCCTGTTGATTTGAGTTCTCTAATAATTTAAAAAGAGATAAATGGTATTGACAATCCAGGTAAGAATGACTACATTTAAACAAACACATAGAATCTGTTGTCAGACACTATAGAAATTACCTATTGTTATATAAAACTGGTATGTTTTCTGGACTCATTTTTGGCATTTGCATTTCTAATTGATACAAAGATTACAAAAATTGTCTTTTACCTTCCCTATATTTATTGTATGACTTTTTTGTTATTTATAAAGAAATGATTTGTTTATGATTATATTCTAACACAATTTTAAGTTTCTTCAAATGGCACGTGTAAACCATCTGACCTATTTTTCAACTGTGCATGATATTCTCTGATATTTTTACATAGTCATATTCAATTTACTTTTAGTGAAAAAAAGTATGTAACAGATTTTTGACATTTTTCAGATAGATATTGAGAATATTTTTATTTTACTGTCAGTGAATCATATCATTTTTCTTTTATCAAACTGAATTTGATGCAATAACTAAGAGAGGATATTGGAATGAGAAAATAAAATTGATTATGTCATAAAGGAACAATATGCATGATTGATAGTATAATATTCCCTAAATGAGTTTGCTTAAATTCAGTAACCTAATAATCAGTTCTTAAAATTATTATACATATAAGAGAATTTCAATATTTTAATATAAATTCCAAATATAAGTCACATGTTATAACCTTACTTTATTTAGATGAATAATTCAATGGCTATTTTGTTAAGCCACCCTTTTGAACATTATCATTAAATTTTTGAGACATGTCTTCAGATTTCCAAGATTTTAGCATAAAATATTTTGATTCAATAATTATATCGGGAGATTTATTCAGAAGTTATTTTTCTTAGGCCAAATTAACATTTATTTTGATACTTTGATATTAAAATATAATTATCATCACAGAATAAAAGAATTTCTGAATTGCAACAGGTAATAAATATCACTTTGTCCAGTTTATAGCTGATGAATAAATTTTCTTTAGACATTAATGTGTATTGAGAATAAATAATAATAGAAATATGATTCTGAACAGCCTAATAAATTCTGCAGTATCAGAATCTGCAGTGCAATTGTTAAGTTAATATTGATATTTATCTCATGACTCTTTTTACTTAACCATTTTTTTCCCCTTAAACTTCAAAATCATACTTCTCATGATAGTTTCCCTTTCACTATTGTTACCTACTTGCAAATACTGGAAAAATAAAGAGAGGGAACGTGTTGAATAATCAACCAAAGCAGATACAGATAGAATCTTAGTTCTATGACTGACAAAGAAACCAGACTGAGGTTACAAAAAGAAAGCAAAGAGAGAAAGAAAGAAGGAAAGGAAGGAAGGAAGGAAGGAAGGAAGGAAGGAAAGAAGGAAGGAAGGAAGGAGAGCAGGCAACCCTATGCTACACTGACTCAGACTGAAGCCTTTTTACTAACATTAAATAATGAAAAATAAATAGTGAAAATATAGGCTCTATCACGACTTAAAGTATTTATAAAAATAAAATAACATGTGGTGCTTATATATTGAATCATGGGAGTTTATATTGTCTCTTAAAAGCAGCCGCCCATGGTAAGAATTGATCACCTTGCTTTTTGCCCGATGAACTTCTGCACTGGTCAGCATATTGAACACCAAATTCACTTTAAGATTTAAAATTTAAATGTGGTACTCCCACATCCTAATTCTGCATTGAGGTCAAAATAAAGGCATGATAATGTATAAGTTTCCTCAAAGTAAGAGAAAATAAATTGCAAGAAAACCATATTGAACTGAAAAAACAGAAAAGAATGGAATATATCTTTTTGACATCTTCATAGAAGTAGAATTTAGTTCTAATAGAAGTTGTGCATTAAGCCTTTTTCTAGTTAAACTTAGCAAATGAGAAAACAACTTTAATGAATTATCTTATTGTTCTTTCACAAAGCAATCAATGACACCTCCTTCCCTCTAGAGATAATTAAAGTTGATCTAATTAGATTGCCTTCACTTTTCAAACTTGTCATGTAAATAAAGTTAATTTATTATTCTACCTAGTTCACCTATGGGAATTATTTTAGTACAATCATAGAATTATTGTTGCAAATCTTAAAGCAAACTATGTATAGATGCCTCATCTTTTTACTTGAGACGTTTTTATTTATTGTGAGTTATAAAATAAATGTAGTTCATTCTCTGCCACACCATTAAATTTGGGCAATCACATATAATTATGTATCCTCAGCACATGCAACTTTAAACAGGGAATACAACAATTAGGCTGATATTTTTTTCAGGCATGGAAACAGTATGTATAATTATATTATAGTATATATTACTTGACATACTATATAATGTTTTATACCCACATAATAAAATGTTCAATACAATCTTACCTTCATACCCATAATGAAAGACAAATATACTCAAAATGGCAATAGTTCATAATTGTTACTTGATGCTCTCCATCATTCATGAAACAAATCTTGAGATTATGTTTTGTATTGTAATATGCTGGCTAACAGTGTATGGAAATGAACTATACTTATAATGCTATTTAGATATTTAAATCAGAGTTCAATTGACATGTGAGTGGGTTTTAAGCACTAGAGTAAGGAACATTCCTTGATGCTGTTTTATGGAACAGAACAGAAAGTCCCACACATCGGTCATTATTACAATGTCATCAAGCTATGCATCATGTACCTGTATCACTTGGGATATTATTTATTTATTTCCTTCTAATTGATTCCTATACATCATGTTTTTGAAATATTTCGATTTGCCTATATATTTACTATTTTTCTTTGCTCACTGTTTCTACTTGTATCTAAGAAATGCCTTCTGGAGTAATTTTAATTATTTCTGGAATACAGAGTTTAGAAGCACGAACAAGGGACTTTTGCTACAAATTTCTCAAGTTCTTTACTTTCATTTCACCCTAATTTAGAAACTATAGTCAGTTATAGTTAATAATTAAATATGCTCGGTCTGTTGAAGAGTTTGCTCTCTACTGTCTTTTTTTGTTGATTTTGGGAAAACGTTTTTAATTCTGCATTTATTTCTGTGTAAATGTTATTGTTTTCCTATTTTTTTCAACGTAAATTTTTTTTTTGTGGCAAAATACACATACTATAAATTATACCAGTTTAACCATTTAAAAGTATCAAATTCAATGACATTTAGTATTTTCAAAGCATTGTGTAAATATCACCAGTATCGATTACCAAAATAAATTTATCACCTCTAAAGAAAACCTTGTACCCAATAAACATTCTCAATTCCTTCTTTCCATTCCACACTTTCACAGTCCCTGACAAACACAAATCTGCTTTCTGTCTCTACAGATTTGTTTTTTCTAGGTGTTTCATAGAAGTGGAGTCATATAAAATATATCTTTTTGTGTCTGGCTTCTTTCATTTAACATAATGTTTTCCAGGTTCATTCACACTGTAGTATGTATCAGTACTTCACTGACTTTTATAGCTGAATAATACTCCTTTGTAGGAATATGCCATATTTTGTTTTTGTTTTGTTAAGTCTCCTTTTATTTTCTCTGTATACCATGAGAAGGAAGAGACAAGTAGTGAACTGCACAAATAAACATATGTATTTTCTAAAAACAGAATAAGTTAAATTGGAAAATTAGATAATAATTTAAGAAACACTGACCAAAAATAAAATGTAAGAGTTAAATCACTAGTTTTCTTCTGGCAAGAGTAAGCAAATTTATCTCTGTAGATATATCAAGTATTGTTTAAAACTTTACTTTATAAAATGCAACAATCTGTGATTTCTACTTTCTATTTAAAATAAAATTCATTTGTAACATTGCCATATTTTCTTTATCTATTCATCTTTTGATGAACATTGGGTCATTTTTACCTTTTAGACATTGTGAATAATGATACTACAGACATTTGTGCGCAAGTTGTTGTTTGAACAACAGTTTTCAATTATTTCAACACCTACTTAGAAATGAAATTGCTGGGTGATATGGAATTTTATGTTTTAATTTTTTGAGAGACTCTCAAACTGTTATCCACAGTAGTTGCAATGTTTTGCATTTTGACCAGCAGCGTATGAGGGTTCGGATTTCTCCACATCATTTTTAACAATTGATATTTCCAATTTTTAAAAATTATAGCCATTTTACTTAGTGTGAAGTGATAGTTCACTGTTGTTTTAATTTACATTTTCCTGATGTGGAGTCTCTTTTCATGCACTTGTGAGCCGTTTGTATATCTTCTTTCCAACTTTGATTTTAAACCGGCATTCCATGAAAGGTGTAAGATTTTTATGAAGCCACAGTAATATAAATGGTATGGCATACTGTACTAAACTGTCTCTACACTGTCTAGCTTACTAATGCCAAATCAATGTCACAATATGTCTGCATTTTGCAAGAGCCCCTTCCTTTATTCATCTTCTTCCAATGAATGCAATCCCCATCAAAATCCCAGTTAAATTTTTTCACAGAATAGAAAAAGCAATTCTAAAATTCATATGGAATCACAAAAGACTTTAAATAACCAAAACATCTTGAAATAAAGCAAAGTTGGTGTCATCACACTTCCTGGTTTCAATATATATTACAATTTACAGTAATACAGTAATTAAAATAGCATATACTGACATAAAGACAGACATATAGACCAAGGGAAGAGAAGAGAGCTCATAAGTTTATCTGCACATACATGGTCAACTGACTTTTAACAAGGGTGTCAAGTTTTTATAAGAATACAAGGATAATATCTTCAACAAATTGTGTTGGGAAAACTGAATATCCACATGCAAAACAATGAAATTAGTTCTATGATTTCTTCTGAGTTATTTCTTTAGAACTGTTCTACCTGCAACTGTGTCTAGTTTGTTCAACTTTAACGGAATCAATGAATAAAATATTAATCTTGCATAATCTATCACTTGGGATTCAAAAAAGTATTATTTCTAGAAGCATTTTTGGTTCTTTTAAGCATGCTTCATCATGTTTCATCATTTCTTATGTCTTAGTAATGCTTATTTTTTAACTAGTAATTCTTATATTTGCATTTTTCAAGTTTTATTTTATATTTTTTTCTGTTGACCCTGCTTAAATGTTTATATTTCTCTGTGCCACTTTTATTTCATGATTTATTCTGTATTTATTGGTTCTTTTCCTTCCTTTTTCCTCTTTCTTTTCTATTTTAATTTCTTTTCAGAAATTTGATTTATTGACTTTTATTTATGAGTAATATTTAAACTACTGATTTTGAATGTGTTTTCTAGCTAGGATTTTCCTTTGTTTCTATCAGAAACCTAGGAGTATTACAAACTCAAGAGAACTGCCAATGAAAATTTCAGCTATTATTTTTTATGTTTCACAGATAGTAAATTTTTGTGTGAGACTTAATTGTGGCTGGAGGCTCTCAGTAGATGCTTTTCCCCCCTACAATTTAAAGCTAAAGCTAACACAGTCAAATTTTCGAACAGCTTCAGCTACCAGGTGGATTTATTACTAGTTCACCATTAAGATTGTCAACTTTAGATGATTCTATATTAAAGAATCTCACCTCATATTTTCATCTTGCAAGTATCCCCAGTAGATTTCTAATCTGTCAGGAAATTCCAGATGCTTGGCTACCAGGATCATTAATGTCCCAGTGCAATGCCTGTTGAGATTCATTTACCTCTATGTTTTCACATTTACTATGACTTCTGGGCTTCAAGGATTTACCTTGCTCTTCAATTAGTTCATTTAAGTATTTTTAAAACATATTTTAATTGTATTAACAAACAATTGTACGTGTTTTTAGTTCTTCTCTGGACATGTAATCATTCAACTCCTGAAATAGATGATTTGCATTTCATATTAAAATAAGTTTAGTCTTGCCTTAAACAATAATATATGTAAATTTACCAGTAGTTGCTCTAGTAGACATGTCACTTTACACTTTAGCAAAGCACACATACTTATAAAACATATGCCTGCGTGATTCCTAAAATCCTTTCTCTAATTGCTGGGATATGTGTAACACGTATGTGGATACACAGAAACAATAGGAAGAGGTCTAATCTAAATGCAATTTTCATCACTAACTAGCTACTTAACCTTAGAAAAATCACCTTCAATTTTGAATTCTCAGATTTTTTATTTATAAAACCATAGTATTTACTTAAGAAACTCTTAAGATAATCAAATAGGGTTATTATGGTAAATTCTAATCACAATTTCTGGAACATAGTAAATGATCAATCGATTGTAGCTCAATTATTTATTTAAAACATGTTTAGTTCTATCCATGTCTGGCTGTTCTTTTAGGTGTAATGGATACCCAAATGCAAAAGACAGACATATTACCTGTCTTCATGAAGAGGCAGATAACTAATATATGAGTAAATATGTAATATATATTAGGGGTACTACATGTCATGAAGAAAAATGATGTTGAGTAAGTAGGGAAATAGAGTAATTAAATGGGGCAAAAAAAGCTATTTTATACAGAGTAGTTATGGAAAACCCTTCTAATAACATAAAGTTCAGATCATGCAGGTTCTTGTAGATAGTTCATGGAGTTTCTATTTATTCTATTTTGTAATGGGAAAACTACAGAAGAGTGCTGAGCATAGGGGTAATAGAATCTAAATTAAGTTTTATACTGAATCAATCTGGCTGTTCTGGAGAAAACAGAATGTGGAGTGATTGCAATAATGGAAGCCAGCAGAGCAGTAATAAGGCTATTTTAGCAATAAAAGTAAAAAACAATAATGATTTGAAATAAGAGGAGTTGTGGAAGTGATGAGAAGCATTTGAATCTCCTCACTCTATTCTGGTGTTAGAACTAATAGAACTTGCTGATAGATTGGGTATAGGATGAGAAAGAAAAAGAAGTCAAAGTCAGCTATATGATTTTAGCATGAGACAATAGGTAAATTGTGGGGTATTTATTAAGGGGTGATATTACATGAGTCTCGAGTATAAGGCATGGGTTGGATAGCTTCATTTGTCACCTAAATTTACCTGGGAAATCTTACATTCCAGTCACTTTAGCATATGTTTCTGATTTTACAAATGTTGATGAAGGATATTATTAGTGTTTCTATTCAAACTAGCTGGAGTGGGTTTGATAGGCCTTCATTTTGTATTTGTAGCTTCAGCTATAGTGTTGTTTAATAGTGTGTAAATTGCATGTGTATTTTTCTTGTCATTATATCAGTTTTTGGTTCACATATTCACATATTTTGAAGCTGTGTTAGTTGCACATACATTTCTGATTGTTGTATCTTCTCGATTAATTGAACCCTTTCAAATTATGAAATTATTAGGTTTATCCCTGGCATTATTATTTGTTCTCAAGTCTATTATGACATAGTCATTGTGACTTTCTTTTGATCAGTGCTTGCGTGTTATGTCTTTTCTATTATTTACTTTTAACTTATTTATACCATTATAATTAAAATGGTTTGCCTGTAGGCAACACAAAGTTTAATGCAATTTTTAAAAATCTAATCTGACAAGTTCTATCTTTGAATTGGTATGTGTGAATCTTTAATATTGATATGGTATTATGAAAATTTAACATTTTATTATTGATACTTTTTTACCCAACTTGCAAGATGTTTGGATTTTTCTTCAGATACTTTTTGTGTGTCCATCACCTTCCTCTAGCTCTCTGGGGATGCAATGACAAAAACATAACTTTTGATATTATTCTACAGATCTCTGAGGATTTATTCTTGTTTTTAACTTTAAAAAGTATTATTCCCATTTATATTAGTTTTCTGGGACTTCTGTAACAAAATACTATAAACCAGGTGACTTAAAATAGTAGAAACTTATTCTGTAGCAGTTCTAACAGTTTTGAGTCTGAAATCAAGGTGTCAGCAGGATAATGTTCCCTCTGACTGGGTAGAATCCTTTTTTGCTTCTCCCTAGCTTCTCGTGGATGGATATTAATCCTTGAAATTTCCAGGCATATAGCTGTGGCACTGCAGTCTCTTCCTCTGAAATCATATAATGTTTTTCCTGCAAGTCTGTTTCTTCTTATTAGGACACCAGACATATTAAACTAAGGACCATTCTACTTCAAAATGACTCATCTTAACAACTCCTGCAATGACCTTATTTTCAAACAAAGTCAAATTCTAAGGTTCTTGGAAAGACATAAATTTGGGGAGAACACTGTTAAACATAGAACAATATATATAATTTCTATTGATTCACTGACAATTTCATGAATTTGCTTAATTTTTCTGCTGTTATCTCTACTCAGATATTGAGCCCACTCAATAAAGTTTGTTTCAGGTATAATACTTATCATACTAAACATTTCAATAGTTACTTTAATTTTACTTTCGAATTTTTCTGCTGGAAACTTTTCACTCTCCATTTATTTTAACGGTGTTCAATGTTATGTTACAGAAAATGATTATGATAGCTGAATTAAATACTTTTATGATAATTCTAAAATCTGTGTCATGTCAGATGATCTAGTATAACTGCTCCCACATAAATGTTAATGGAAGGTCTATTGATTAAAGAAAAATAATGTAATCTAGATGTTAGCATTTTTTGATTGTCCTTTCTCTTGGATATTTTTAGGTTTCCCCAATTCTTTGTATGCCAGAAATGATGGATTATATCCTAAAAATTATTAACATTGTTTCTTAATATTGCATCCCTCTATAATCCTACAGAAAATATTATTCTTGTTTATTTGTTTTAGTAAATATTATGAACTAAATTTTATCTTCCAGAATGTATGCATTAAAGCCCTAATACCCAAAGTGGCTGTATTTGGACACAGAGCATTTTAGGAAGTGATTAAGGTTAAATTAGGTCATGAAGGCAGGTACCAAATATGATGAAATTAGTGCCCTTATAACAAGAAAAAGAGACATCAGAGCTTCCTCTCATCCCTGCCAGTACATAGCGGAAAGGCTGCTGGAGGACACACTGAGCCAGGAAAAGGCCTTTGCAAGTCTTTGCAAGCCAGGAAGAGGCCATGACAGAAACCAAAACTACTGGTATCTAGATCTTGAAATTACAGACTCCAGAACTGTGAAAAAGTAAATTTTTGTTGTTAAAGGCACTTAATATGTGATAAGTTGTTATGGCAGCCCAACAAGAATAATATATTAGGTAATCAACCAATTTAGAATAAGACTGAAAGTCTCGTCTTGCCTTCTATGAATGACAAATTTCAATATTAGTTATTTTGTCAGCACTTTTTCTATGTTATTTGGATTCATCAGAATACACTAGTCAAAAGTAGTATAGTACTAGGTCATGAGCATGTAAGATACTACAGTTCCTATTGGCTTTACAATGCTTTTTTTTTTGACACATTTGTCTAAATAATTTTTCTTGGATTTAAAAAATCATTTTATTTTAGGTTCAAGGGATATATATGAAAATATGTTATAGAGGTCTATTGCATGACGGTGAGGGTTGGGCTTCTGAGGAACCCACCCCTATTATGATTTTCTAAGTGTCTATTTGCCCTACCTGGTGGTGTGTCTAGTATTTATGTCAACTAATATGCAAAATTACTGGATAGTTCTATTGTTAGGATTTATCCCACATTTTCTGTGTCAATTCTCTAATTCTTCCGTTCATAAAGATGTGATTTTCTTAGTGTTTTGACCTCTTCTGTTGTTGTGTATTTCTGTGTGTCTATGTCCAAATTCTGAAGACCACTACATTCCTTGGACATTGGTCCCTTCTTTCCATACTGAAAGTCAAAGAAGAGTGGAGTACTTTTTATAGTCCATTATTCTGTATGACACTTCCTTTTACCTTTTCCATCTTTAAAACTCATGTGGTTAAATTGGATCTATTCTAGTAATCTAGGAAAATCTTTCTATTTTAAGATCAGCTGATTAGTAATCTTAAAACCACCTGTAAACTTAATTATCTTTTGTCATATCAGGGAAAAGATTACAGGAATTGAGGCATGGATACACTTGGGAAATTAAAATCATTAGGGAAATAAAAGATCTAAATATGTATATTCTTGTACCAAAGAAATTAGGTTTATTGAGACAAGAGACAGGTTATTCAGTGACAATTCTATAGTGTGATAATCTTTTGGTACACCTATGCCTTGTGTGGTACAAAAAACAGAAGGGAAAATAAATGTTAGGCTGATAGTTTGTAGAAAACTTCTGAAAAAAAAAAAGAGGGGTACTTGAGCTTTGAAGACTGAGTTGTAGGAATAAAGACAGAGAGTATAAGGCATTGGAGAGAACTGCAGATATGACACACATTCATTAAATTCAAGTGGTTGACTGTGGCTAAAGAAATGCATGCCTACTAGCAAGTTGTAGGTTATATAGAGTTTGAAGGAACATATTTGCCCAATGAAGGAAATTTGTCATGTTTTAAAAAACACAGGAAGGTAAAATTTTATATATTTTTCTCTGATCAATAACTAGATTACATGGGTTTTATAAGATCTTTCATTTTCCACAATGAGATAGAGTGTGATAATTCTAGTAAGAAGCCGAAAAATTAATTCTTTGAATTCATGCAAGAAATGATGTGAGTATAAAGTAATGACAGTAAAAGTGGGGAGAAGGAAAAATACTTTTAAAGATTTACAGTTGATTAGATGTACAGAGATTAGAAATATAAAGGACTTTAGGAAATAGTCTACATTTTTTTTTGAAAAATTCATGAATGTTGATAAAATTTAATCAGATTAGAGATACTGAAAGAGGAGCAGAATGGCATAAACATATAATAATTATGTTTTCAAATTTTGAGAAGTTATGAAATAATCTAGAAGCTGTTTAAATTAGGCAGATGCAAATACATACACATATTAAGCCATTAAAGAGGCCTGTAGATGATATACTTTGTTAATTTGCATTGTTTTCTGAAATTTAGAATGTAAATCTCATGAGAAGCAAAGAAAATTTCTACTTTGTTTACTACTGTATTTATAGTACTCAGGAAAATATCTTCACCAATTAAGACCTCAATAAATATTGTTAAGTGAATAAATAAACTTGTGTTTGACATTTAACCATAGATGTTGATGAGAACTTCCAAGGAGATTGTATAGAATAAGAAGAGAGAGAAACCAAGTACAGTTATGAGAAGAAATTATATTTATGTAATGTCAATTCCATTCCATATGATTGAAATTTTGGGAAGAATAGTCACTAGTACATAAGCATATCTTCAATAATGTAATCCAGAGATGAAGGAGAGAATTTCCTGAAGAATATCAAAATGTTATCAGTAGCCACCAAGAGATCATGTAAGAAAACAAAGAAAAAGCATCTGCTGCCCCTAGTTTCAATTCCAGGATCAAAGACGACCATACTGAGAATAGTTATTGGAATGGTTAGAGAGAGTTTAGATAAAAATGTGTTGAGGAGTGAAGGGAAAAGGAGTAAATGAAAAAATACTAAGGTTACTGGGCATAAAATGAAGGCAATATACAAGTTACAAGAAGGTAAGATATAAAATTAACAGTTAAATATTAAGTCAAATAAGACAATTAAATGGAAAAATTGAAGGATTAAAAAAGAACAGATGTCAAAGAAATGCAAATTTACAAAATTTAAGTTCAAACGCTGTTATTTTTATGTTGATTTAGTAGTGCATTTCTGGATGCAAGTTATTGAGTAGGCAGTTATACATGGGCAGAACAGACATATTTTTAATTAAGGCTTTGGTCAGTGTCCTGCAGTGAATGCTAATGAGGCGTGGTACATACATCGAGACTGATTTTCATTTGTGCATCAACGCTGTTAATAATAGTATCTAATTAGGACATTCATTAAAAGTCTATAGTGTTAACTTAATGGAAAAAATTCAATAGAACTCCATTAGGTTCTCCTTGTTACCTTAAAATTATACAAGTTTAACAAATGCCTTAATTAGTTAGTAAAGAAAAGGAATATTAAACAATTTAATTTAGGATTACTTAATGTAGGAAATAGCATTTTCTAGTGCTAAATGCTTTATTTTAGTGATGTATAACATGGAAATATTTTAAAATATCTAAGGATTGATTTCTTCTTATATCAGTAAAACCATTTCCGTGGAGGATGAGAAAATGCAACGCAATATATAAAATAAAATTTTAAAGATAACTTAATAAAACCTTTATAGTAGTTTTTGTGTAGGTAAAATTCTCATTATTTTGTTTCCTTCTGAACTGAAAGCTCAAGTCGATTATAGAAGTTTGCTTAATCATCAAAGACTGTTGACATCATGTTATAGTCTAATAAAGAAGAAAGAACTAAGTAAATGTTTCCCTCATGTAAATGACTTTCATTTTTCATTCAGTGGGTACAATCTTTATGCTTTCAGTCCCAGTTACATCTATGGTTGCATGTTTTTCTCTTAATTTTAGTCCTATCTTTCTCTGTTTTTTATATATAGCTTTTTTCGCTTAGTACTTTGATTAATAACATTTTTTTCAATAATAATAATATTAATAAGACTATTTACCTACAAATAGCCCATAATAAAAGACCTGATACAGTTCCAAAACTAATAAAAAAAATCTGGAAAATACATGATTTAAGATGATTCATTTTTGAATGTGTTCTTGTGGTAATGGTTCTCTTGATCAGTAAGTTATTACCATAAAAAAATCAAAACCATGGAGCTAAGGAACTTACCTTTTCCTTTCTCACTCAGATTATATTAAAAAAAAACTTAGAGGAAGTATTTCTTAAAATATTTATTTATAACCCAAGTTGTTCCTATAATCTGATGCCATCCTGGATATTAAACAGTTATAAATCATACACCTGGATCATCAGTCTGGGAAGCTTGACAGGCTTACTCTAATGGGGATAGCACATTTCTTTAAGTTCACGCCAGAAATTTACCTCAGGTAAAGTCCCTTGGAAGCAGAGCCTAAAATGGGGATTCTTATGAGGTCAAATGATGTATGGAAGGAGTCTTTTCAGTAAAAAGGAATGAAGGAAAAGAGTAGAGAAAGCAAAGGGAAAAAAGTCAAGATTAGCATGCTACTTTAGCTGGAAACTAGCTTCAGTTTGATCACACAGGGAAACTCAGACACCTAATTTGAACCATAGAGTTTAATTTGCCTTGACGCAAGGGGTAGTCCTCTTATACCATTTCTTCAGTGAGTCATTAGCTCAAGGCTGCCTCAGAGCAAGAGGGGGCATCTATGAACCATCAGAGATGTAGCTCTCATTTGCTCAAGGGCAACTGATGGAAAAGGGGGATATTGAGTTATCACTCACACAGAAGCTGGTAAAATATATGTAGCTACTCTTTCCTTTGAATATAAATTCCCCCTCGTGTGCTCAAATGTTCTTTTAGTTCTTGACTTTAAACAGACATTCTGAATTAATTAGAACTTGTGTTTGAGTGTTTAAAAGTGCCAGTAGCTAGTTTTCAAATGATCTCACAGATGTACTATTTTTTCTTATGATGAGAATAAAAAACATAATATAGAGTCAGACTGGATCTTTTACGATTTTTGCACCCCAAAATGCCTAATTTAAAGTTTACTAATCAATGTTTACCAGAGACTGAATCACAATTTCTGACTAAAATATCAGAATTCTCTTAAACTACCTTGTACAAATGTTCCCTTATCTTAAAATTTCACTACAGTACAAACAAAAAGTACTTATATAGCAGAAAAACTAAAATAAAAATGGAAAATAAGTATATTACATAGGATTTTCCTCCAAATTAAGGAATTATTTTATGTAAAATAGCTGACTATGCTCTAGAATATTTTATTTTTTTTACATACATAGTTCATCACAATTTCAGGAAAATCTTTCTACAGGAGGATTTATGGAACACACTACAACCCCTGCAGATGCAATTTGTTCTTAGTGTTTAGTTGATATTAATTATCTATAATGGGTTCTTTATTTTGGAGAGGATACCCAAGCATTTGAAAGCAGCACTAATTTTTGTCATTCACCTGAGGAAGGTGATATCATTGTCAGTTTACTATCTGGGTGGGCAGGTATGTATGCACATATTGGCATTTTCAGCATATAAGGCAGCATGCAAAGTAATTCTGAAGCAATCATATTTGTTTAAAATTATGCCAACTGCAAAAGTCATATACAGAAATTAGTGATAATTGAAAGTTAAGAATGGTTATTGAAGGGTTCATGGTGGAGGTGGAATTTGACAATGAATGTTCAAAGTATTGTAGAACCTGGATAGAAAAATCATGAAAGGGCTTTGAAATATGAGGATAAATTGATATAAGCATATAGGAACAGGGGTGTGAAATACATGTATTAATAAGAGCAGACCCGGTGGGCTGGAACTGAGTGCTATTATATAGAATGAAAAAGAAATAACCTGAAGTTTTAGTACAGGAAAAAAAGTGTCAAGGGCCTTGTATAACAGGCTAAATAAATTTTTCTCTTTAGAGAGCAGAGATATTTGATAATCCTTTGAAATATAGAATGATATAACCAGACCAGGACTTGTAAAGATAGACATGACCACTGTATATTGAATGGTATTTACATGGTATCGTAGTATGTTTTGTTCTACTATAATGAGATATCTGAGACTGGGTAATTTACAATGATTGGAAATGTATTGGCTCACAGTTCTGGAAGCTTGAAACTCCAAGATCAGGAGCACATCTGGCAAAGGATGTCTTGCTGCGTCATCCCATGGCAGAAGGGTAACGAGGGCGAGAGAGAGTAACAAAACCACTCCCACAGTAACAAACTCACTCCCAGGAAAATGGCGTTAATATATTTGCTCAACCCTTACGTCTTATTCAACTTTCATTAGACCACACCATTCAACATAGCATTGGAGATTCAGTTTTCAATACATGAATTTGGGGGGACACATGCTAACCATAGCACAGAGTAAAGGAAAGACTTGGAAAGGCCAGTTAAGCAACTATTTTAATGTGGTTTAGAAATAGAGTGGCAAACTTGTCATGTAAATCAGAAATATATACAAGAAACACAAAATATGAATAGAAAATAAGTGGAGACTAAAAGGAGATGAAGGTATGGAAGCCAATGAGACTGTGAATACCAGAAACATAGATAGAAATGCTGAAGTCAGGAGAGAAAATGGTTTTACTGAGTGTCAGCAATAATTTTTTGATATTCTGTTGTGTATATTCTGAGGGGAAAATCAGGTATTCAGAGATGTGGATGTTAGTCATCAAAGAAATTAGGAGGCAGGAGATGGCACTGGATAAATGTTGCATCAAAACAGAGTTGTACTAACAAGGAAAAGTGAAATAAAAGTCAAAGGAAAGTTTTTACAAGAACAGAGTGACTTATACCAGGTCTTTAAAAATCTCTTATTTAGTGATGGAAAATATGAGTTTATTAGGCATTATGAAAAAAAATTGGTTGAAGTGAGTATAATGCTATAGTTTAAACAATGTTTTTCTTTTCACAAAATCATCATATTTTCTTTAAATAGTAAATCATTCTAGAAAATTTACATGCAACTTGTTCCAAAAATTCAATTTTAAACACATCTCATGAATTTGAATATATCTGTATCAGAATATATTATTGTATCAGTTATATTTTGTATGCTTTATACAACATTAGTTGGAACATTGATAAACATTGTTGGGTCATGTAGTTAGATGTAACTTAATGATAAAGCTATGTTCTAATCAAGGCTTTCATTCAGCCATTAACTTACACTGAACATCTATTATGTAGTGAAAAATACAAAGATTAATCAAATGGCTCTTTTGTTGAAGTGAATTTACAATATAGTGGTCAAGATATATAAAAATAATCCTTCACACAAGTCATAAAGAAAAAAATAAGATTAGCACTCAATAAATACAAACACACTAACACAGAACTCATTGTAAAGAACATACAAATTAACATACCTGAAACAAATTGGAGGTAAAATTAGAATGACATTGTAAAATATTATGTATCTATTAGGTTTCCATACTTATATTCCATTATCCAGACTGCCAATATGTCTTATCTGACTTATATAATTTCTCAAAACCATGGATTATGCACATAAGTAGACAACAAAGAGTAGTTAAAATAAAGTAAATTTATGTTATCAAAAGCAAGATATAGATCTGTCAGAAACTGCAAGGGAATGAAATCAGTCCAAAAAAATAAAAAAAAAGAAGTCTAGCATGATTAGAAAATCTATATAGGTTTTCTGTACACATGCACTTGAACTGTATATGTGTACATATGCACTCAAGAAAAAAACAGAAAATAAGTTTGTTATATTTTTCCAGAACAAGTATTTTCTGCCATTTGGACACTCTAAAAAAATGAAAATGTTTATTTTATAATTACTATTGAAAGAAATTGCAGATGTTCTGGGTAAATTGCATACAGATTTTTTTTTTCACTACAACCACTTCATAGATGTCACAGACAACCTAAATTCTACCTCCTCCTCTAAGGAAATAAAAAAGAAAGGATGTACTTATGTGCTGCCTGCCATGTAATTCTGTTGTTTCTTAGACTGACATCAAGAACCATATGTGCATCTATGACATCAGCAGGATTTCCATTCGTTTATTCCAAAACAATTTTGAGGTTGCAAAGAGCATTTCTTCAATAACAAAATTGATTCACCTTGATATTTAGGTTTATAATATTTACATTTTTATTTTATGCTTTTTTCATTGAATTTTTCATGGAGATCATAGAATCAAAGTACAGACTGGAACCAGAAAAATTCCTACTGTGTTAAAACAGGAAGCACAGCAACTAACTGGCTGCATCATGGAGATGTAGATTAAAGGGGCTTCAATAGGAATTAAATTGTTTTAATTCAATGTGTCCTTCCACTTATATGTCCCTTTTTGGGGCATACACATGAGATTTGTGCATTAAGGCCGAGGATGCATTCTTTGCAGCCATGTAACATGTGCTAGGTACAGAGTTTTCAGTCCATGTATTCTATGTTGAATGATTCATATTTAATTGACAAGTCAAAAAGAAGAAAAGAAACAAAAAGAAGCAACTTTCAAAAACCTGGGTCCCTAAAATCTCATAAACCACTGACTTAAAACATTTAAGTGTATGTTTGTCATCAAAGTAACCAAAATTGGATTCAGTTACTTATTCATTTCAATAAGTATTTATTCAGTACCTACTTAGTCACGGTGCTAAACTCAACTAATAAATGACTAAAAAGATATCACCCTGCTCTTAAATTTGCCCTTCTGTAGTTTAGTGGAGAAGAAAACATGTCAACAAAGTCTGTTGTTGTCATGATAAAATAAATGTATGCACCTGCTCTTTCTACTGAAGCTAACACAGAAAGCTCTACTGAAAAGTCAGTGATGAAGTGACTCTTGAAAGCTGTGGAACATCAGGTAGAGTTGGCTAGGAAGACGCTGAGAAAGAACACACCAGACAAAACCAAGAGCATATGCAATGACATGGGAAACAATTTATTGATGTATTTTTTATCATTGAGAAACAAGAAAATTGGTGATAGCTTAGTCCAGATAACTGTCTTATATGCATAGGAGATCAAAGAGTCATTGAGAAATTTTAACTGTAAATGAATATAATACTGTGTGTAGCTTTGAAATTATTTTAAATACTTCTAGTTTGCTGTGTGATGTTTTTGTTTTAGAGTATATTAGCCCCTCAGAGTGTGACATCTTATCAGATCCCATATGTGGGAATTTGGAGTGAACTCCTCTCTCCCCTAGGAAATGTTAAGTCAAACCTTATCAGACCTTCCCTTATGTGAGTTACTGACCTTAACTACTGGATTTCAAAAATGCATATAAACTCAAGAGTTTGACAGACATTGTGAGATCTTAGGCCATGGCAGGGCTACACTCTGTCGGTTGTTTCTCTCAAGATCAAGAGTGTATGCTGTGACAGGTTGCAGTTTTGTCAGCAACTCCTGTGTACATCGAGAGCTCAGGCTGCGACAGGGTGATGCCCTGTTATCCTTGGAGTTAATCTCCAAAGCCTCCTCTGCCAACTCCCATACCACCCTCTAACACCAGGGATTCTCACTTGTCCTCATGGCTCTTTGCTATGGTGGTCAAGCCAGTTCCTCCTGAGAACTGCTTGTGTAAATGTACACCTCTGCCTTTAATTAGACTTTACTTTCCACAGAAGCCTGCTTTCATCCTAACTGAGCAACTGGACTTTAATATTCTGAACCTCACTCACTATGTGGTTAATGTACTTTGTCTATCAAGTGTATTCCCTGTTAAGTTTTGTTCATATTATTTTTTCTCCTCTTTAAGCATTGTAAACCTAAGAAACAATTGCTTGTATGGTACTAAACTGTATGACTTGTGAAATCATACTTTATCTTTTCATTTCTAGAAAAACATTTGTTACAGTTAAGAAACACGAAAATTGGCAAAATATCAGGCCAGAGAATCATCTCATGCTCATAGGAGATCAAGGAGACATTGAAAAACGCCATAGATACCAATAATCAATATTCCTAAGGGGAGAAGACTGAAAACAAATGGAGTAGTTAAGCAGCTTATATAGGC
>CAUYQG010118954.1:0-103683 GCA_963574415.1 Tarsius wallacei | reverse complement strand
GCTGTTTAGTTCCCAGGGGAGTGACTTTGTCTTCTGTTTTGACTTTACCTTGGGAACCCAGGTGGAGACTGCTAGTAGGTGGGTGGGGCAACGTGAGTCTCTGCCTGGAGGTTGGCTGAAGTGATAGGATCCTTTTTCTCTGCTTTTTGGAGCCCTGAGCAATCGACTATGATGGTCTGTGGTAGCGTAATAGCGTGAGCCTCCTGGGGATCAGCTGCCCAGCTGGGTGCTCCACTCGGGGCTCCAGAGCTCTAGATTTCAGAGCCCCAAAGCTCCAAAGGGCAGGCAGTGAGCAGCAAAAGTGGCCCCGCGCCACTCCCAGCGTACTTCAGTCAGAAATGGAATCAGTCTCTCCGAGGGGTGGGTGCCCAGAGCCTCCTAGGGTGACTGGAGGCTCAGTCTGGGCTCGATGCAGCCAGGGATGGAGCTGAGACCCAAGCCTTCTCACCTGCGAGGGAGCAGCCCGGGATGCAATAGCCGGCCCTGCGTGGGACCGGGGGTCCCTGAGCCTCGGAACAATGCGTCCAGCTGTGGGCAAGAGGGTAGGGGAAGGAGAGCAAGAGTCTTTTTGGGGCACTCACATTCAGAGAATCTCACAGTTCTGCCTGTGTTGCCGCCATCTTGACCCGCTGTCAAGACAGAATATTTCTAAGGTCACTTTCCACTTTATAGCAAGGAAATCAAGGCTCACAGAGGTAATATTGTTCTAACACTAAACTTGGGAAAGTCCCAGAAGTCTCTTCCTACCCTGCTTCTTGGCTTGTATTTGTTGGTTTTGCTTTGTTTCTGACAGGAATGAAGAAAGAAAGAAAGAAAGAAAGAAAGAAAGAAAGAGAGAAAGAGAGAAAGAAAGAGAGAAAGAAAGAGAGAAAGAAAGAAAAGCTCATTAATTCAGGTTCAGAACTAACACTCCAGATTTCCGAGGTTAAAAGAGTATAGTAGCAATGGGGGAGCTGCGGATGGGGCTCGTTGAGCAAGGCGTTTGGAAAGTGGTCTTTAGTCATGACACTGAATATGGTTAGCTTCCCATGTCAAACTTGCCTGGGCTATAACCTTCAGCTTTTCAAAAAACAGTAATCCAATTGTTGCCATGAAGATGTTTTGTAGATGTGACTAAAATCTGTAGTTGGTTTTAAGTAAGAGAGATTATCCTAGGTAATCTGGGTGGGCCAGATTCAGTCAGCTAAAAAGCCTTCAAATCATTTCTGAGTTAGGAGGAAATTCTACCTGTGGGCTGCAGTATCAACTTATGCCAAAGGTCCAGCCTGCCCTTCACAAAAGCTTGCTTTACAGATGTCCTACTAGCCCTAAATCAATTTTCCTTTTAACTACAATTCCATAAACCAGTTTCTTGCAATAAATTATGTAATACTTATCTCCAACTGGCTTGTTTCCCTAGTTGGACCCTGACTGATACAGGTCCATTGAAAGGTTTCAATGGAGTTATAGATTAAATCTGTGTTATAGGAGTCATGGACCACTCTAATTCACTTCCGAGTTCTCCTTGGGAGAGAATGAGGCAGAGAATGTGGTTTCTGTCATTTTTTTCCCCTCAAGATCCAACCATCTGAAAATCAGGTGTGGTTTTTTGAGTTGATATGTTAGTTTAAGTCTATGCGGCATTTCTAGTCAAGGGCTAAAATTGAACTGGGCCTACTAGCTAGAGTCTGGAGACAGAGGCCACTCACTCAGTGGAAGTTCTTTAAAAGTAAAATTTGTTTAGAAATTGGCTTTAAAAAGGAAACTAATACGTTGAGGAATAGATGTGCTGTATACAAAGACAAGGCAGGATCACTGACTAGGTCCTCCTAATGGAGAGAGAAGTGATTACTGGCCGGTGGTTTTGTAAGAAGACACAGATTGATCACTTTCCATCATTCAGTCAATAAAGTTTGGTTGAGCTGCTACCATATACTAGGCATAGAGCCATGCCAGGTGTAGGAACCGAAAGATGAAAGAAATCCTTCATAGCTTCAGAAGAGTGCTTGACCTAGTGTGGGAAAGTATACAATTAAAAGCAGGAAGTGAATTAAAAGCAGGAAGTTAAAGTACTGTCATGCTTATGCTACTAGGACTGTGGTCTAGAGATCAGCAGCACTGGCATTCCTGGAAGATATTATGCTAAGTGAAATATGCCAGGCACAGAAAGACGAATATGATATGATCTTACTTATATGTGGAATCTTAAAACATTGAATTCATAGAAGCAGAAATTGGAATGGTGGCTATCAGAGGCTTCAGGGCTGGAGGGGAGGTGGTGGAGGTTAGGTAAATGTTCGTCAAAGGATATAAAATTTCAATCAGGAGACCTATTGCACAAAACGGTGACTATAGTTAATAATAATGTATTGTATACAGTCCACCCTCAGTATCTGTGGGTTCCACATCTGTGGATTCAACCAACCTTTAATTGAAAATATTTAAAAAGTAAATTGCATCGGTACTAAGCATGTGCAGACTTTTTCCTTGTCATTATTCCCCTAACAATACATTATAACAACTATTTACATAGTATTTACATTGCACTGGTTAGTATAAGTAATCCAGAGATAATTTAAAGCATATGGGAGGGTGGGTGTAGGTTATATGTAAATACTGCACCAGTTTATATAAGGGACTTGAGTATCTGTGAATTTTGGTATTGAGGGAGGTCTTGGAGTCAACGCCCCATGGATACCAAGGAGTGATTTTACTTGAAAATTGCAAAAACAGTACAGTTTAAACGTTCTCACCACAAAAATATAATAAATATGTGATGTAATAGATATGTTAATTAGCTTGATTTAGCCATTCCACAATGTGTATGTACATGTGTGTGTGTGTGTGTGTGTGTGTGTGTGTGTGTGTGGTGTGTGTGTGTTTCAAAACATCATGTGGTACACCATAAGCATATATAGGTTTTACTTGTCAATGAAAACACAATGAAAAACAAAACCCGGATCTATAAACCAGAATCTTTTATTTATTTATCTATTCAAACAGACTTTATTTTCTAGAGCAATTTTAAGTTCAAAGTTGGCCAGGTGCGGGGGCTTATGCCTTTAATTCCAGCACTTTGGGAGGCTGAAGTGGGAGGTTTGCTTCAGCTCAGGAATTCATGACCAGCCTGGGCAACATAGTGAAATCCCATCTCTACTTAAAAAAAAAAAAAAAGAAGCCAGGCTCGGTGGCTCAGCTTGTAATTCCGCGCCTTGGGAGGCTGAGGTGAGTGGATTGTCTGAGCCTGCGGGTTCGAGACCCGCCTGGGCAACTTGGCGAGACCTCATCTCTACAATAAATCAAAAAATTAGCTGGGCATGGTAGTGCACGCCTGTAGTTCCAGCTACTTGGAAGGCTGAGGCGGAAGGATTGCTAGAGCCCAGCTTGGGAGGCTGTGTGCATGACACTGCACTCCAGCCTGGGTGATAGAGTGAGACTCCAACTCAGGAAAAAAAAAAAAAAAAAAAAGAAGAAGAAAGAGAAAGAAAGAATAAAATGTGGCCTGATGTACAGGTTTCCTATCTACCACCAACCCACATATGCATAACCTCCCACATTATTAACATCTCCCATCAGGTTGGTACATTTGCTACAACCCATGAACCTACACTGATACATCATAACCACCCAAAGTCTATAAATTATAAAGGTTCACTCTTGGTGTTGTAGCTTCTATGGGTTTGGAAAAATGTATAATGACATATGTCCGCCATTAAGAAGTGGCTTTATTCACTTAATAATATGCATTTAAGTTTCCTCTATATCTTGCTTATGGTTTGATAGCTCATTTCTTTTAGGACTGCATAATATTCCATTGTCCAGATGTGCCACAGTTTACTTTTTTTTTTTTTTTGAGTTGGAGTCTCACTCCGTCGCCCAGACTGGAGTGCAGTGGCTGCTCCCGGCCACCGCAGCCTCGACCTGCTGGGCTCAGGCGATCCTTCCGCCTCAGCCTTCCAAGTAGCTGGAACTACAGGTGCGTGCTACCACGCCCGGCTGATATTTTGATTTATTGTAGAGATGAGGTCTCGCTTAGCCCAGGCGGTCCTCGAACCCGCAGGTTCAGGCAATCCACTCACCTCAGCCTCCCAAAGGCGCGGGATTACAGGCTGAGCCACCGAGCCCGGCTCAGTTTATTTATCAATTCACCTACTGAAGAACATCTTAATAGAATCTGCATTTCAATAGGGTGTCCAGGTGATTCTCATACACGTTCCGCATGGTTAATGCTAATCCAGCAGGTGTTGGGCTGTGAAAATCTGGCCCAGGTTAATCTTGTTGTGTTTCTTTCCTTCCAAGCCTCTACTTTTTGTAAAAGTACCTTGGTATTCCTAAACAACTGCATGAAATGTTGTTTTCCATTCCAGGAGGCAGTGCCATATATTAGAGAACATACATCTTGGTTTACTCAGGACTGTCCCAATTTATTCTTACTGTCTCCAAGCAATTATTAATAGCACTCCCTTTCAGTCTCAAAAGCATCTAATTTGAAGAAATATTCAACCTCACTAATCAAGGAGATGCACCTACACTGAGATACCACCTAACTCCAGTCAGAATGGCCATTATCAATAACTCAAAAAATAACAGATGCTGCAGAGGATGTGGTGAAAAGGGAACACTTCTACATTGTTGCTGGGACTGTAAACTAGTGCAACCTCTGTGGAAAGCAGTGTGGCAATTCCTAAAAGCTCTAAATATCGACCTCCCATATGACCCCACAATCCCCATACTGGGACTATACCCTGAAGAACTCAAACCACTCTATAAAAAAGATACCTGCACATGTATGTTTATCGCAACATTGTTCACAATAGCAAGAAGGTGGAACCAACCATGCTGTCCATTAAAAAAGGACTGGATTTAAAAAATGTGGTACATATACACGATGGAATACTATGCAGCTATAAAAAAGAACAAAATCATGAATTTCCAGCAACCTGGATGGAACTAGAGTTTATAATGCTGAGTGATCTCTCACAGAAACAAAGATCTGAGTATCACATGTTCTCACTCATAAGTGGACCTTGAACATCTATTGTAATACTATAAGAAAAGAATTGACAGTGGCAGGAAACTATGGCGGGGGAAGGGAGGGGAAGGGAGGTGGGATTAACCAAAGTCAATGTCTGTGGATGGGGGGACATCCCTTATCAACAAGGGTGGCTGAATGATGCATATTTGTATACCTAACCCTTAACTGCACCCCACAATTTTAAAATTAAAAAAATGAATGATAAATTTTTTGATTACCCTATCTATAACCAAATTATGATACTTGATAAGCACAATGGTTACTGTTATAGGACATTTTGAAGTTGACTGAGAGAAGGGAAAGTGTGTGGTTGTTCAACAATGGGGTTGTCAGCAACACAATGGGGATCAAAGAATAGTATCAAAATAATGCCCTAATTCTAATACTAAAAAGAAAAAAAGAGAGTAATCTATAATAAAATATGTATTTCAAGACATACACTCTCAGGTGTGATCTCATGAGCTAAACATTGCTGAGCGTCATAGTCATAGTCATAGTATTCGTGTAAATGAAACAGTTACAAACACAGAAAGATAGATGTGTGCTCTTGGTGACTTAAAAACCAACAACTGTATTTTTTCTTGATGATGCGAATTGCTGAAATTATGATCCATGTTTGGTTAAAATCTGAACAAATCAAAATCAATTTTCCTTGAATTACACAGTAGTAGTATTCCTAGAAAATCTGTATGTATTAAAGCTATGCAGTTGTGTTCTGTGCTTATAAGTACAATAGAGTTTTCATCAAAAACAGATCATTCAGATTATTCACCTATACGAATGTCCTTTGAGATGTTTGAGAGTTGTGCAGGACATGGGGTAATTCTTCATTGTGTCTCATTCCAATTCTTATGTGACTTTTCCATGGCATCTGATATCATGAATTCTTCACTCTTCAGCTCTTCAAGTCTCTCCAATTACTCCATGGCAGTCTCCTTTGCCGTTCTCATCCTCTGAGCTTGTCTTAAATATTTAGTGACATTTTTCATCTTTTTTCACTCACTGATAATTCCAGATGCTCTATTTCCAGTTCAGGTTTCTCTCCTGAGTTCCAGACTTTCATATTCAATTGATGAAGAAAGAGTAGTCTGGAATCAAGAAAACAAATTTGAAAAGAAAATAATTTAAGGCAGAATATAAATTGAACCTGACTTTTAAAAATTGTTATTCTCACTCTTCCAGAAATTTGCCAGTTTTGATATAAAAAGCATACTTTGTTCTTCCATTCACTTAATCTTGTCTACTTCATGAAACCTCTGGGCCTTTTCAGAGTTTAACATATGTTTCAATGTACATAAAGCACCTCCTATAGCTAAGGGTCCAGGATTGTTCTTCAAATTGTAAAAAGATCTTAGATTGTCTTTTCTGGACCCCTGATTGGCCTCCAGAATTCGTTTTAATTTAATTTTTTTGAAATTAAAAGTAGATACTAAAAAGAGAAAGATTATAAGTTACTATAATCTTCTCATGGGATTCTCTAATGACCATCTTTCCCCTAGTTAGCAATTTCTTTTTATTTTTCTGACCCCTTTCTGGCTTGACTTTTTGTCCTTTGAACATTTTCCCCAATTAATGCAATGCCAATTTTCTTATTTAACAAAAAATTCTGAAGTACTTTGGCAATTTTTATAATATAGTATCCAAGATGAATTGCTCTCAAAGAACAGTACCCATGTTCAAGTGGTGGTATGATATGATAGGCAAAAAGGCAGATTATTATATTGGCTGCACTCAACTCCTGGTCCTCATACTGACATTTACTTGGTAAATATGGGCAGTGAATTTTATCTCTCTGAGCCTCCATTTTCTTTTTTTTAAAATACTGTAATGGTAGGTTTTATATTATAGGGTTCTTTTTGTGAATAAATTAGTTGATTTTGTTAAGTGTACAATGCTTAGCACAAAATAAGTTGTGCTAAAAATAGCATATATGATGAAACTGAATAGAAACAAAGTTTTCAAATAGAAAATAATTTATATGCTAATCCTGGAATAAATTCATCATTCTAGCAAAAATTCTACATATATATATTTGCCCACTTAGTAATGTTGGCTTGTATTTCAATGCACCACCTGCTCATTGGTTGTTACAAGATGAAAGGTAATACTAAAACATTTAATATTTGTGACACCTTCTCCCTGATGTCTCCAGGGTTTCCTGTCCTTTCCTTCCTTTAGATTCTCTGCTCTTGCAGCACCAAACCACAGAGACTTTTTCTTGATCTCACCTATATGCCTGCTTGGTTTCTTTTTCTTTCTTTTTTTTTTTATTTTTGAGTTGGAGTCTCACTCTGTCTCCCAGGCTGGACTGCAGTGGCACACTTACAGCCACCCCAGCATCGACCTGCTGGGCTCAGGCGATCCTTTTGCCTCAGCCTTCCGAGTAGCCGGAACTACAGACACATGCTACCATGCCTAGTTGTTGTTGTTGTTATTATTATTATTATTATTATTATTATTATTATCATTATTTAATTGTAGAGATGAGGTCTCACCATTGTTGCCCAGGCTGGTCTCGAACCCGCAGGCACAGGCAATCCTCTCACCTTGGCCTCCCAAAGTGCTGGGATTACAGACTTTAGCCATTGCGCCAGACCAGTTTATTTTTCTTATCACTGTACCATACCCTGACACATTATCCATGATGAAAGCATTTCTTCCACTGGTGTGCTCTTAGATCCCAACACTGGACCCGACACGTAGAAATTATCCACTAAATATGTGTTGAATTAACTTTATCTAATTTGATCCCTGTAAAGCTTAGTGAATGTCAGGAGCGGATGTCATGTGGGGAGTAGACAAGCACTGTCACTGTAGCAGGCTTTGAGTAAAGGCCCCAAGTGAAGGCAAGGTCTGGCTTGGTAGTTCTGCATCCTGGCCAATGGCAAGGGATGCAGCCTACTACACGAAACAGTGTCTCAGATGCCCATACATCTGTAACATAGTGCAGATAAAGCCTTAGCTACAAGATAACCGCAGAACTGCTGCCTTTAGGTAGCAACAAAATTTCGTTATAGCTCCCTCACAGACCTTGAATCTCCAACTTCCTTTGTGGTTCATTATGAAATAAACATGCTGAGCTAGTTCAGGGCCACTTCTCCTCCATCAGAGGGAAGTGTTCCACCTGGCTCCAGCTTTTCTTTGCTTTTGTGTCTGTGTCTTTCTTAATCTCTCGCTGTTCTCTCTCGGGACCCTCAAGGCAGCTGCATGGGCTGCGGCAAGTGAGTTCTAGAGGGTAAGTGTTGTTTTCTTCTTTTTACACAAAAGGGGAAGGAGCAATGGTTCTTAGCCCGGGATTTATAGATAAAATTCAGTGAGTTCTCGAACTTGGATGAGGGAGAAAATTACATCTCATTTTTACTAGCCCCTAACTGAAATTTAGCATCTACTTCTTTAATGAACATAAGCAATAAATAGCAGTAATGTTATAAGCACCTATCATTTTGTCATCAATAGATATGACATATTTTTACATCACAGTACGGTTGTAGGTATCCTGAAGTATTGTTTACATTAATTATACGTTAAAAGTATGATATTTATGAGACCTGTATCTTGACCATGATATTTAACATGGTAATCAAGGAGTACATATATTACTACATCAGAAAAAAATTAATAATTGGATTCTTCCAAATTCTCTGTATTATTTTGTCAATTAAAAACTTCATTCTGAGAAAGCACCATAACTTTCAGCAGATTGGCAAAAGACTCCACAGCACACAAAATAGACCAAGAACCCTTGCTATAGAAGCGCAGGGAGGTGAGGTGATTTGTCCAAGTTCACATAACTGATACATGGCAGTGATAGAACTAGAACCCAAGCCTGGTCTCCTTGTATATAGCCTCATTGCTCTTCATGGTCAACTTTATGGGAGAAGGAGATACACACACACACACACACACACACATACACTCATGTTGGTAGAAATGGCACTTGCGTATCATGGCATCCTTGACCAGAACATTTGATCTTATATCTATCATTTTTTTCTACATACCTACTACATAAATCTTGAAATACCCATTCACGTGGACAGAATAGTCGATTCTCTGCAATTCCACTCCATCCAACTAGAGTGTGGATCAACCAACATTGCCCACTCTAGCCACATGTGTTGAGTCATGGTAAAATATGAGGATTAAAAAACTATCAAGCTTGGTGAAAGCATCTCTCTCTCTGGATAAAAGTTATAGCTTTTGTTTACAATTTTTTGACTATTTGGGTCCCTGGAGAGTTCATGGTCTGTCTTCTAGTTGATGTCCTGTACAAATTTTCCTGAGTAATTGTTTTCGGTTGATCCCTGCTCCTGTAGTCATTTTACTTAGGCATAACGTTCTTCGTTTAGGGTTCTAAATTGTTTGTGGCATTTGTTTGCATTAGTTAAAGAGTTGGCATGCTTCAACATAGATATCTATTTTAGTATGAGGCTATTTTTGAAGAGATGAACCCTTAGGTACATTTCCCCTATCAGTTGAATAATAATTCTAAAAGTACTGTACACATTGAAAAGCAAATTAATATCTGAGAGTTGCAAAATATAGTGTAAACATATATATGGATACATATTTTTATTTCTGAGTGGTAAATCATGGAACTAAGACTTGAACCTTAATTATGCAATTCCATATAATAGCTGCATCACTCTACAATGAACAAAATATGTGATGGTGTAAACACTAAGCCAGTAATATATGCAGTAGAAAATGTGAGAATATGGACAGGAACAAGCTTGAAAATCAGAAAAGCTTTAAAAAGAGTATCTTGATTATCATTTCTGATGCAACTGTCCCCCTAATAGTAACACATTCATTTATTTCTTGAATAATGTTTCAGCATAGAAGAACTTGGCCTTTGGTGGAGAAATGGCCAGGATATCTGCTTGTAGCCACTGTCTACAACCATAATTGTTTGATTTTAAAGGAAAAAAAAAATCGTGGTATAGAGCTCACAAGAAAGAGACAAGTTGAAGGAGCCAGTTAGTTAGACATCTGGCCAGGCAAGG
This sequence comes from Tarsius wallacei, assembly GCA_963574415.1. NCBI lineage: Eukaryota > Metazoa > Chordata > Mammalia > Primates > Tarsiidae > Tarsius > Tarsius wallacei. The sequence continues at coordinate 93,663 of CAUYQG010118954.1, read as the reverse complement.
ACAGATACTGTTCCTGGCAGATAGTATAATGGATACCTTGTGATGAGTGTCTTAATGACTTGGCATAAATGAAGTACCTTGCCCTATTTGCAGCTGTTTTCTTACACAACCTCAGCGTGTGTTTGTTCATTCCTGGAGGCAAAGTTAGCCTTTCCTTCTAGGGTACCACCCTTTTTCTACCTTACAGACTAATAACTTACAAAGGGACACTGAAATGGTTGGTTAGGCTGCAGCCTTACCAGTTATAAAATAGTTATTTCTCCTTTTGCATCTTCTTTCGACATGCCATTTCTTCAGCCAGAAATAATTATTGTAGGTCATGGCCTAGTTGCTCTTCCCTCCATCTTCAGTCTCTTGTCCTGGGGTTACTTTTAGCCAAGGAAACCCTTAGCTAGGATGGGAAATCGTTCTCTAGATATTTTGATGTCCTTCTCATTCATTCCAACCATCCCTACTCCCAATTTAGATGACTGACTCAACCATGTGTCAGTTAGCACATTCTCATGGGGTGTTCTCCACATGCAGGGCACAGTGACACCTCACAACCCCTGAAGTCTCTGTCCTCAGGGTACTAAACATTTAATTAGGTAGATAGTGGTTGTGTCCATAAAAAGTTAGTTGGCTACACCACAAGATCATTTAAAATAAATATGAAAGGAGCAGTAGCAAAAATAGAAGCCACATGAGTTCAAAGGATCACTGTAAATTGAAGTTAATTGGGAAATATTCATGAAGGAATTGAAACTATTTGCAACTGGAAATTCTATGTCCACACAGGATGGAATAATCTGCCCAGTATTAAAAGACATTTAACCGTATCTAACAATGACACAAATACAGATAGTGTTTATAAGGTACTAACAGATGCCACTGAACATTAGAAGCATGTAAACAACACCAGCTATTAAAGAACACATTTTATTTGGGAAGAGGCAAGCTATTTGTTTAGAATCAGACTAACTTTGAGAAGTCTTTCCTTGACTGGAAGCTTCTACTTCAGGATACCCCTTGTGTGTTGTTCTGTATTCTGAAACTTTTACCCTATATAGAGTCAGCTTCAGATGAGGAAGGTACAGACTAAAAGAATGTTAAAAATAGACAGGAGAAGAAAGTCTTCTGTGTAGAATGCCTCAGGTTAGCTCAGTTTGTCTTTTTTTCTTATAAGGGAAAGAGATGCAAAAAGTCCAGAAAAGGGGGGAAATGAGCTTTTAAGTAGGTGGTGAGAGAAAAACCACACCGATACAAATTATAAACAATACTGGATGGGCCCCTCAAGAAGCAGGCTCTCTAAATTCTCAGTGAGGCATGTTTACCAGAAGAAGAAAGATCGAGTTGGTTGGCGCCTCTTAAATGTGCGCACTCAAGAGTCTGGGACACACATAGGCTTTTGTGTGTGTTTTCTCAGAGGGCATTTTCAGATGCCAATCTTTTTCTAATCTCAGTCGTCTTTTCAAATTGAGGAAGGTATGAGGTTTCTAGAGAGGGCATAGATATGAAAAGGTCCATTAGAAAGTTATCTGATATTTAAATGCAAAAAAAAAAGGCAATTAAAATCCCACTGCCCTTTTTATAGTTTGTTTTCTTTATTTGAAGTAGTCAGGAATTAAAAACAACTGAAATCATTTTTTTAAACCTTTCAAGAAGTTCACTTTTGGATTAAGCCCAAACATACAGTCAGTAAGCCAAAAATGGACTATTTTCTCAAAGAGTTGAGTGATGGAAAGCAGAAACTGTCATGGAAAGTGTTATGTGAATACTCTCATTAAAAAAAAAAAAAAGGAAAAGAAAAAAAAAACTGGCTGTGGATTGGAAGTAAGCAGTTCCCTACCTTTTAAAACTCTGGCAAATTATTTCCCTTTGGAGGATGATCATTTGAGCTAATTTGCCTGCATTCCAAATATTATAGGCCTTGTGACAGTATTCATTTTTTTTTTCTTGACAAGTTCCTCCTTGGTCTGTGGGCAGACTCTGGACATGCCTCAACCAAAAGTCAAGGCTATTCAAACTCTGAATGTAGTGACTGTCTCGTTGGTCTTGATTGACAGGATTTTGTACTGCATAATTTACTTAGTAATGTAAATTGTGAACATAGTTCATACGCTTCCTTTAGCTCCCACTCAAATATTGTAGTAAGGTATATATTAAGATGGACTAGCCACAAATTATTTCAACAATTGTTGAAAACTGTGAAGCAGAGTTTCTCAAAGTGTAGTTTTCCAACCAGCAGCTACAGCCTCACCTGGGAACTTGTTAGCAATGCAAATCCTCAGTCCCCATTCCAGGTTTACCTAATCAGAAACTCTGGGAGTGGAGCCCAGCAATTTGTGATTTAACAAGCTGTCCAGGCGACTTAGATGAGCTAAACTTCGAAAATCAACGCCATGGAACATAGAAGTTGCAAGTACAATGGAGTGAAAGTAGAAATATTTGCCACTCTGAAAAGAAGCCCCAAAATATTATCATTTTTTTACTCTGAGACAAATTTAACAGAACATGATTTCATAACATGCCATACTATATAAAACACAATGGGTTTAAACAGCTTTTACTCATTCATTCAACATAATCCTAGTTTTTGAAAATTTCTTAAATGCTTGTCATCTGGAATATTTAATGCTATATAATAGTAATTTTCCAGATGGTAATTTTGGATACACATTTTCACAGAAAATTTTCATTCTGTTAAACAATGCTCTAAGAAGATTCCTGCTAACTTTAGCATTTGAGAAATATTCCAAAAGTGAGGATTAATAGTAATATTACAGTGATTAAAAATTATAAAATTACTTCACTTGAAGATAGTCTTCATTCTATCATTCATAATTCTCTTCACATAAGTTAGAAAAAAATCTGAGAAATAGTATCAAATAATATCTAGTCTGACTGTAATAAATACGTATAAGGCCCCTACAATTATTTGTAACAAATGCTATTTTATTACTCTGAAACTCCAATTTTCTTGGCAAGCTTTCTTTTATCTCTTTTGCCAAAAAGAAGATGAAGAAAAGCCACATTGCACAATAGAGTTTTGGCTGAGAAACTGTGGAACATAATTTCTAAATCTGGTTCTGCCCCTGACAACGTGTAAAAGTGAACAAGGTACTTAGCCTCTCTTGGCCTCCATTGTCTCATTCCTAAGATGAAAAGGTTGGATTAAATCTCCAGATCCTGCTTCAATTAGCTATTGTGGTATAACAAATATTCATAAACATAATGACTTAAGACAGCACCCATTTATTATTTCTCATGAGTCTGCAAGTAATTTGGATAAGTCTGCAGTCTGGGTTGGGTTTGGCCAATTCTGGATGGACTCACTGTAGTAAGATAGCAGGGTGGCTGGCAGCTGACCCATCTTAGATGAGCTTTATGTGATCTCTCATCTTCCATAGCCTGGGTTTCTTCTCACGCTAATGGCAGGATTCCAAGGGAACAAGTAGGAGCATGCAGCATCTGGAAGCTGAAGTTCTGAACAGAGACAATAATATGGCCGCCATTGTCAATTGGCCAAAGCAAGTCAAAAGCCAGGCAGATTCCAAGGGTGGGAGAATAGACTCCACCTTTGATGAGAGGTACTGCAAATTCACATAGCAAGAGGTGTAGCTACAAGAAGAATTGCACCACTTTTGCAATCAATCCACCCTCCGAGCTTTAAAATACTGTAAAGTAGCAGGAAATACATTTACTGTAATTCCAAAGAATGCTCACTGTGGAGTGTTTCAAGTATATAGAGATATTTAGGAAAATGGAAGATGCAGAAAGGATGTAACATATTTGTGAAAACTGAAGTAAGCATGTTTTAAGCAAGGCTTCTCTTTAATTATTGTCTGAGTTTCACATAAAGTCTGCTTCATCAACTGGATAAATATTTGACTGCTGTTCAGTAAATTGCATTAGTTTACTTTGACTGTATGCTCAGCCTTATTCAGGCATCCTACATTAGGCAATGTAGTGTGTAATGCATCTCTGCAGGTGACCAGAGCTATTCTCTGTATGAGGTAAATTAAAACTCATATTTTAAAAATTAAACATTCTTGCACTTCATGATTTCAATATTTAATTATAACCTGTGTCAAGGCCTAATCTCTGACTGAGTCAGGCATGAAATTAATCAAAAAAAGAGGCAAAAGCTTAGCAATTCTTCTATGCTGTAAAAATAATGTGGTTTCTTTAGTCGCACAGTGATGTTCATATTCATTTTGTGAGGAAGACTCTGATATCCAGTAAGTTGGTGAACTAAGTTATAATATGTGGGGACACCGAACTGGTCAGAAAAAATTAGTAACATGAAATGATGCTTATTAACTTTAATAAGAAACCAAACCTCCTTTAAAGGAAAACATGAAATGATCAATTATTGACCTTCTTGAAAGAGAAGTTGAAAGTTAATGTATTGATAGTCTGTGTGGAGCAAAAATAAAATATATTCAATAGCATGTTTGTTATAATTGTCATGTTTGTTATCATTTATATTTTGTATCAGTTTTTCAAAAACCTCTTGTATGAAACAACTCTCACAATTTTTCCTAGGAACACATGCCTATAATAGTAATAAAATACATTGTTGTAGATTTTTTTCCCTACAAGAATTTTCATAGATGATAGGATTATATTGATCAAAAGAGGAAAGTATCACATTCAAGGAAAGAAATGTATCAAGGTTAGTTAGGAAAATTAGAGAGCATTAAGCCAGTGATTGCACAGCAACATGTACAGGTTACTTAAGTCATTGTAATGAAACTGGCAAGTTGAGGAGGAGAGTCACATTATTTTCCTCACTACAAGAGAAAGATAAACTAAAATGTTATTCAAATTTCACAACATGGAGCAGAGGATTTAATTGAGATTGTTGGTTTATTTGTTGTCTTGGTTAAATGACTTGCTTCCTCATGTGATCATATTACAATGAAAAAGTCACAGGTAAATTAAATACATAGTAAATAGATCTGGAGGAATATATATCTTCATCAAGTCTACCTTGGGGGAGTCTGGGATCAATCTGTGGAGTAAGTAAAGAAAGTGAACATGAAGAGACGAACTTATAGATAGACAGGTTGTTCTGATCCCAGGGGCTGTGGGACTTCTTGGCTTCTGTGGCCCTGACGCTTGTCCCACTAGATTTGCTTGCAGTGCTTTGAAGTACCAGCTTTAATTTTTAACACAAATAAATACATAAAAATAATAAATCCTAACATACACCGCTAGATTAAACAAATGATATAAACCTCATCAAGGTTTGGAAATGGATCTGAATATAAAGCAATGAGTAGGGCTGATGCCACAGGTCTGCTGGGTTAGAAGTTGGCAGAGGCAGCCTGGATATACGTGGATTAAACGTCCATGTGAGATGGAGAAATGGAGCCAGGTTTGCTGTTGGCTGGGATGAGGCTCCTGTGCATATAAATAGACTGTGAAAACTATGCCAGCATCTTCCTGGGGCTTTACCTTGAGGAGAGTCACAAACCTTGGGTTGTGTGAGGAGGGACCGTGGGTGAAATACTCTAAGTCTCACGTCTAGAAAATGAACTCAGTTGCTTCATAGTTTGGTTGCTGAATCTGTTACAGTTATCGCTTCACCACACGTCAATAGTCACAAATTGCCACTATAAACCCTATTATGAACTTGGGATGAAGTGAAAGAGGTTTGGGAGAAACTATACAATTTTTATGCTGATTAGTGTAAAGTAAGATGGAGAGAGAGAGAGAGAGAGAGCGCTAAACCAAATCCAACCAAATTTTTTCCACTCACTCGCAAAATAAAATTCCAAAACACACTAATAAAGTAAAACGAACAAAACCAAAAATTGAGGCACGAGTTCACTTCATATGAAGAGAATACTATAAAATAATCTCATAAAGCTTTATGTTGACTATTTGGACAATAGTAAAAGAAGATTAAATATCATGTAAACAGCATAAGGTATTAAGAAAGAGAAACAAACAGAAATGAAACAGGATAGCTGGTTATGAAAAATAAATCCACCTTGTAAAAAAAAAGTCAATGAATGGAATAAACTATAGGCTGAATATAATCAAGAGTAAATTAATATATTGGAATACGTTAATAATAAATTTGCTACAAAGCAGGACAGAAAGAAAAAGAGAATATGAAATATCACTTCAGAGTCATGAAAGATAGAAACAGAGGCATGATAGGCAATTCAGAGAAAAAAATAGAAGGACTTGTGGTTAAGTAGTATTCGAAGGTATGATCAATATTTTAAAATTTCCAGATATGAAAGAAAAATTAGAAACCTTAGATTAAAAGTTCACTTCACATGTTAAGCAGAAAACAAAGCAAGACAAAACAAGACACATCCATATTTAAACATTTTGTGGTGAAACAACATAATATCTAAAATAAAGAAAAAATCTTAAAAACTATAGGAAAAATACAGATTATTTAAAAATGTAACAATTGGGCTGACAACAACAGTAAAAACAGAATCAGAAGTAGCAAAAAAGTATTTTCAAAATAGTTGTTAATTATAATTTTATACACAGCTATTATATAAAACGGAGAGAAAGACAAAATTATTTTGTCTTTAGTTTACCTCCACACACATTCTCAAATGAGCTATTAAAGGGTGTACCTCAGTGAGAAAAAAAATGTACTCAAACGAAAAATATGAAATACAAAAAAATTAACATGGAAGTGCATCGTAGACCTGAATGTAAAATGCAAAACGATAAAACTAGAAGTTAACATAGGAGAAGATCCAGGTAACCTTGTGTTTAGTGATGACTTTAAAAATATAACACCAAAGATATGGTTCACAAAAGCAACAATTAATAAGCTGAATTTTATTGCAATTAAACACCTCTGTCTGGAAATACCACCAAGAAAACGAGAAGACAAGATATACTAGGAGACAGAACGTATTTAATAAAGGATTGTTTTGAAAAATATACCAAGAACTCCTAAAACTAAATTATAAGTTAATGAACAATCTATAATGAATGAGCAAAAGATCGAAACAGATATTTTATTAAAGAAGATACACAGGTGATAAGTATATGAGAAGATGCTCCACAATATATGTGATCAGGGAAATGCAAATATTAAAATACTAGATATCACTACACACATATTAGATTCCAAAACACTGACAATTCCCAGTGCTAAAATGTGGAGCAACAGGGACTCTCCTTCATTAATGGTGGAAATGCAAAATAGGACTGCCATTTTTTGAGAAAATTTGGTGGTTTCTTACAAAACTAAACATATTCTAACCATATGATCCAACAATCACACTGCTTGAAATTTACTCAAATAAACTGAAAGCTTATGTCTGTACAGAAACTTTCACATAGATGTTTTTTATAATTGACAAAACTTGGAAAAAAACCAACATGTCCTCCCACAGGTGAATGGATAAGTAAGCCAAAAAATTGAGTATTACTCAACGCTAAAAATAAATAAGTATAAATTAATAAAAATAAATAAATAAAATAAGTGAGTTGTCAAGCCATTCAAAGATATGGAAGAAACTTAAATGCATATTACTAAGTGAAAGAAGTCAATCTGAAAGACTGCATACAGTATGAAGTCAGTTATTTGGCATTCTGGAAATGGCAAAACTATGGGCACAGCAAAAGATCAGTGGTTGTCAGAGGTTGGGAGGAGGAAGGGATGAATAGACAGAGCAGAGGATTTCAGGGCAGTGAACCTATTCTGTGTGACACTACAACTGTGGATACAAGTCATTAAGAATTTGTCAAAACCAAATAATGTATAACACTTAGAGTGAATCCTAATGTAAACTGTGAATTTGGGGTGATAACAATATGCCAATGTATTAATAGGTTCATAGAGTGTAAGAAATGTTCCACTTTGGTATGGAAAGTTGATAGTGAAGGAGGCTGTCTATGTGTGAGGCAAGGAGTTTATGGGAATGCCATACTTCCTGCTCAATTTTTCTGTGCACATAAAATAGTGCAAAAAAAGAAAATCTATTGAAAATGGTGAAAAATTGAAAAGTTAGGTAACAAAATTTAATTAACTTGAAGCTATTAAAATAATCATCAATTTTTGCATTAAAAATGTTAAAACGAAATACAAATTTACACTGCAAAAACAGATGAAAGGTGTTTACTGCACTATTAGTACAAACTAAATTTCTCATTATGTTCAGGAAGAGGACTGAAATTCTGAATAGCATTAAGTAGTTTTAAAAAAGTTTATCATTAAGCATGTTTTAGTATTTAAACATTTGTGTTTAAATTTTATCTATATCCACTTATATGCAATATAGTTATTTTAAATCAGTACAAGGAAAAATGGAAAACTTTATCAACACAACAAAAAAGAAGAAAAGCAGAAGCAAAGAAAATAATAATTACTAGAAAACACAAAATCAATTGGTTAAAAATGTGCCAATTATATCAGTTGTGATACTACATGTAAATGGACTTAACTTACCTGATAATATAGAGAATAGCATGTTAAATTTAGGAACTATAGGGACTTTCATTTGGAATAAAATGAAAGAAAGGAGAGAAGAAAGAAAAAATATATAGCAGTCAAATACAAATGGAAAGAAAACAAATATGGTGATGCCAATATTGGACAAAATAGAATTTAAGTTTAAAAAAGCATTATATAATATTACTACATAATATAAACACTACACTACATAATATTAAAGAACGTATCCACCAAAAATATAATACTCATACGTCTCTATGCATTTAATTACATTGTCTTAAATAATACGCAAATAAAAACTATTTTAAAAATCACAAGTACAAAATCAACATACCCACAATCATAAAGGAAGATTTCAAAGAAGTGTGTGTGTGTGTTTGTGTGTGTGTGTGTGTGTGTGTGTGTGTGTGTCTAAAGTATATTAAGATATAGAAGCAGTCCCCAACCTTTCTGGAATCAGGGATCAGTTTCATGGAAAACAGTTTTTCCACTGACTGGGGTTGGGGGTAGTGGGGATGGTTTCAGGATGATTCAGACGCATAATATTTATTGTGTACTTTATTTCTATTATTATTACATTGTAATATATAATGAAATAATAATATCCTCACCATAAAAAAAAAGAGGCAGGGACAGAGGTGGAAAATAAAATAATGGGCGGGTCACATGTCGACTAGAATAAGTGTCAGATTCTGACTTAATGCCTGCCAGATGCAGCTGTACAATTGAAGTGCATCAACTCACTTGTCACTCACTGATAGGGTTTTGATATGAGTCTGCAAGCAATTGATTCATTATGGTCTCTGTGCAGTTAAACCTCACTGCTAATGTTAATCTGTATTTGCAGTCACTCCCCGGAGCTAGCATCTCCAACTCAGCTCCACCTCAGATCATTAGGCATTAGACGTTAATAAGGAGTGTGCAACCTAGATCCCTTGCATGTGCAGTTCACATAGTGTTAGGGCATCTATGAGAATCTAATGCCTCTGCTGATCTCACAGAAAATGGAGCTCAGGCGGTAACGTGAGTAATGGGGAGCGGCTGTAAATACAGATGAAGTTTCCCTCCCTAGCCCACTGTTTTGCCTGGTTCCTGAAAGGCCTTGGACCACAGACTGGTACTGGTCAGTTGCCCAGGGGTTGGGGACACTGAGATATAGGTAACAAAAGAACAAGCTTGAACTAATATATAAAATATATAGAAACCTGCACTTAACACATAGATAAATATTTTTTCCATAAAGGGAATGTCAATATATTCAAGGGATTAACAGTAGATAGACCATATTCTTTGATAAAATGCACTAAATTAGAATATCAGAGTAAAAAGATAGTTAAAATAATAAATAAGTTCATCTGTTGGAAAACTTTTAAAAAATCCTCCCAACAACTTATTGTCAACTTGAACAGTTGAGAAAATATCAAAGAATATCATCAAAATTAAATATAAAATCATAAAAAATTGTGCTTATGAAAATATCAATGTATTGCCTTTTTCCTCAAATATATCTTCCACTTCCAATAAAATCCAATTAGTATTTTTAATGCAACTTAAAAAGCTAGTCCTAAAATTTGCATGGAAAAAATGTGCAAAATAATTTTGAAGAAAACAAGAAAAGAGGATTACCTTTTGAGGTATCAAGATAATGTATCTGCACATATAATAACATATAATAATTAAAAGAGGGTAGTATTGGTTCATGGATGGTAAAACAGACCAATCTCTATAGAGAGCTCAGAAGTAGATCCGGAATACATATTAGGTTTGAAGGTAGTGACTATATATCACTGAAAGTAAATGAGTTATTTAATTAGAGGTGTTCAGATTCATACTTGGGGCGGGGGAGAGAGATCCCCTACCTCAGATCATACATACAAAAGGTTCACTTAAGGAATAATCTGTGGCATTCTTAAAATAACGCAAACTATCTTATTGATGTTGTAGTAACAAAAACATTTCTTACACCACACACAAAATCACAAACCATATAAAAATTATCAAAATTGATGCACTAAAAAGTAAAATTTCTACATAACAAAAGACATAAAAACAAACTAAAAGACAAAACTGGGAGAAGATATTTGAAGATAAAACTGGGAGATAATATGTTTGTATCTAAAAAATGGGTACCTACAATATTTAAAAGATTTATAAAACGTAAAAAAAGACAACTCAAAAAATAAACAGAATGTAGCCATTTAGCCATTCTCAAAAAAATCTAAATGTCATCATGAAAATGCAAATATAAAAAACAGTGGAATATACTTTTATTTCCAAGAGTAGAAAATGATAGAAAATCTGACAATATTGAATGTTGTACAAGTTGCGGAGAAATCAGAACTCTCAAACCATTTTGGAGAGGAATTTGGCAATATCTAGTAAATCCAAAGATTTACATATCCTCTGACCCTACATTTCTGTATCTTGTACTTGATTGTTTATTGTAACATTCATTGTAGTAGTGAAAATTTGGAAATAACCTAAATATATTTAAAAAACTAATACATTGTGGTAATTAATATATGAAATAATATGTACTGGTAATATAAGTAACTTAGAGCTATACATATGAACTTGGATAAAATATTGAAAATGTTCAGCAAGTATAAAAATTCATTATAGAATGATGTATATTAAGATACCATAAATAGCATTTAAAAACATGCATACTGTAGGCTGTTCACGGATTCATCCATGAATGAGATGTGTTAAAGTATTCATGTAATTGTAAAAATAAAGGAAGGAAAAAAGGATTAAAGAGAGACACATAGAAGATTCATGTGAAGCTGTAATTTTTAAAAAAAAGCACTTTAAGTAAATATGGCTAAATGCTAAGTATTGGTAAAGTTAGGTGTGAATAAAGAGTTATCTTAAGTCATATGCTTTACATTTCAATAAAGAAAATGTTACTTCTAATTTTTTCAGATTTAATTATAAACACATATTGATGAATCCTCTTTAATGTTTTGTAGGTTTTTCCTCCCCTTGACTCCCAAATCAGATATCTGACACATTTAAACTCAATGTAGGACCCATACAAGCATAAATGATAAACTGTTGTTTCAGTGTAGAAAGCACATAGGGCAAAATCCTGCTATTATACAGAATTCCCGTACAGTAGGTAATAATTCTGACTCTAACACCAGAGTTATAAAGTATTCTATTGTGTTTCAGATTTTGAATTTAGAATCTAGTATACTCTGAATAAATAAAAGGATGAATCATTATATAATATTTTCCTGCCATGAATGAATAAGTGAAAGATTGCCTAATATTTTATCAGTATATACTATGTATCAAAGGCATTGTAATTAAAAATGAGGGCTTACTTCCTGGTTTGTGAAAAAGTACTATTACGTCTACTAAAAACTTGACCCAATAATTATGATGGTTTGGTGAATATTCTTACCACATGAGTTGCCACTGATTAACGACCTCCTCATTGGTGTTCCTCTATTTCATATAACACACATGCACAGTGGGAACTTTTGTCTATAGCAACTGCACTGATTAAACTAACACATTATCCTCCTGTTTTCAGATTTGACATGGAAAAATTCTGACTTTAAAGTACGAGAGAACCAATAGGAAGTGAATGGTTACCTAGGTCAAGAGCAACCCTATGATCAGGTAGTAGATGGTTAATTTGTTTGCCTCCAAGTAAATATTTTATTGTCAAGTACATGGAAAAACTGATTTATCACAAACTTTTAACATATAATGTTGATGTGGTATATGATTCATTACGGAGTATTACTTATTGTGATAAGTGCCATAGTAATACATTATCTCAAGAAATTTGTAAAAGCTTCTGAGTTGTAAATTATTTTTAATTTTCAGATGAAAAAACTGAGGATCAGAGAGTCTAAAAAAATTACCCATGTTTACACAATCAGTAAATGAAGAGGTAGAATTCAAATCCTGGTATGTCTGATTCAAAAGTTCAGCACACTTAACTGCTTCTCAGTTCTCTCATGCAGTATTATTGCATTAACAACAATAAAACCCTCTACTACTGGAAACGATAACATTACCACTTATCACCTAATGTTGGAAATTTCTAGTGCCAAACCCTTGGACAAACAGTTTATGAAAGGAAAGGAAAAAGGTGAACAGGAGAAAAATAATAAAACAAAGGAACCAACTCTTTATCAATGTAAAAATAAAGGCACGACCTTTTCACACCTTTGCCATTTCCTCTCCAAGAACATGTTGCTCAGATCATATTTTCATAAACTGTTTCTAATATTCAAATTTGCACTCAAGAATAACTACATACATAGGCAATCTCTGCAGTTTTTTTCCTGTAATTATTAATACACTTCAAAACTGCAAGTAGTCATACCACAGTGTCCTACCTAGAGTTCCAGGTCTCATCTACAAAAGGGCTGCTGGAATAAGTCAGAAATACCCAGACGATAATATAAAGTTATGTGAGAGTCCAAATTCCTGCTTCATCTCTTATCTTTGGTGATTTGCAAACTGGGATTATGAATCTCTGGCTTATTGTTTATGTAAACTAGCTGTTTTGCTATTCACGATTTGTGAGAGGATGAAACTATTAACTTCTAGTGCATATATTAGGCTATTGCTTCTCAAATTTTAGGTTGTGGTGGGGGGAAATGAGTAGTTGTGACAGCAATTAGTGGACTGCAACCAGAACTTAAGAAAAAGAAAAGAAAGCAGAATAGAAAATGGCCAAATGAATAAGATGTTATAAGGGTGCATGAGGGTAAGTATATTTCATATCTACTTGTATCTGAAATACATTGTAAAAGACATACCTTACTGTGACCTATAATCTAAAAGTTTAAAAGCCAATGCAGTAGGTGGGTTAACCGGATTTAATTGGAGCATTTGACTCTCTTTCAATCTGATAAAAATCAAGGGCACACCTTCAGATCAATGAATTGCTATTCTTTGAAGATACTTAAGTAGTCATTGACTCATAAGAAATCTAATTAAGTAGGTGGTGGAGATTTTTTATCTGCTATAATTTCTACCTCCTTGCCTTCTGCCAAATAGAAACAACCCTCAAATGGCTGCCCTAATTGCTGACAGTACAATAATCTTTTTCAGAAGCTTAAATTGTTATTAATTTTTTCCACTCAATTTTAGTCTATTAAACAGGGAAAAAATCAGTCAAGTCATTGTTTGGTATAAAATGAAGAAAAGATCATTTGAATGGAGTTTTTAATATTTTGATTTATTATTTTGATTTCCTGGAGGCCTATTTAAATGCTTTTCATAACTGCTGAAATAGTGTAAACTATTCCTAATAACTAACATTTCTGAGTACTTATGTCCCAGGAGCTGTGCTATTTCCTATTCCAGCTAGATTTTAAAACTCACTCTAGTAAGGGAATCAAAAATTATTCCCAGGTCACTCCCCTGGACCCAGTGACCCCTGCGTGGTAAGAGGCCCAGGAACTTGTAATTAATAAAACATCCTGGGTGATTGTTACCCTAAGAGAAGTTTGTGGGAAAAATACTTCACCCCCTTTTATTCTCACAAGAAATCTCTGGAAGTAGATTTTATTATCTCCCCATTTTACAGGGAGAAGAACTGCACCTTTGTATAGAGTACGCAATCCACCTCAAGCTACCCAGATATTAAGTGCTGAAGCGGGCATCTGTGTGCAGGAATCTCACTGGAGACTCCAATTCTCACCACAAACTGCATGCAGGTAACTAGTCCAACCACGTCTGTGCAGTTGCATTGTTCAATAATTATGCAATCCTCTTTCCCAGTCTACCTTAAAATCCCAAAGCCTGCCTTCTGGAGAAAGTGCTGTGCCTCCACACAATCTCCCATCTGTGAATGGAGATTTGGATTATTTCCACCTTTTGGCTATTGTGAATAGTGCTGCTGTGAACATTTGTATACAAGTATTTATTTGAATAACTGCTTGTAATTCTTTGGGGTCTATACCTAAGAGTGGAATTGATGGGTAATATAGCAATTCTATGATGAACTTTTTGAGGCAACACCAAAATGTTTTCTATAGCCACTGCTCCATTTCATTTTCCTAGCAACAGTGTATGAGAGGTTCCAATTTCTCCATATCATTACCAACACTATTTTTTTCTTCTTTTTCCTTCCTCCCTCCCCCCTCCTTCCCTCTTTCCCCCACTCCCTCTCTCCCTCCTTCACTCCTTCCTTCCTGGTTTCCTTCTTTCTTTCCTTCCTCCCTCCCTCACTGCCTCCCTTCCCCCTTCTTGTCTCCCTCCCTTGCTCCTTCCTTCCTTCCTTCCTTCCTTCCTTCCTCCCTCCCTTCCTGCTCCCTGACTCCCTCGTTCCTTCCTTCCTGCCTTTCTTTCTTTCTGCTCCCCCTCCCTTTTATTCTTCCTTTCTTTCTCCTTCCCTCCCTCTGTTTTTTCCTTCCTTTTTGAGTCTAGCCATTCCAGTGAGTATGAAATGGTATCTCATCGTGCTTTTGATTTGCATTTTGCTAATGATTAATGATACTGAACAGCTTTCCATGTACTTGTCGATCATATGTCTGTCTCCTTTGGAGAAATGTTTATTCAAGTTCTACGTTTAATTTTTGAATCCTTCCTATCTCCTTTTGCAAAATCCTCTCTCCCTGTTTTCCCCATATGTGGTAATGATGGTAGCCGCATAAAGCCAGGCACAATGCTAAACATTTTAAGTGCATTATATTATTTAATTCTGCCAGGTTTATCTTCATATTAAAGGTTAGAAAACTGAGATACAGAAAGGGTTAAGTTGAACATAGTTCATTCAAAGTCAAGTAGCAGAGACTGATTTCAAAGCCTGCTCTTTCTGATTGTAAAGACCACGTTCTTAACCTCACCCCAGGGGTCTACAGACTAACTAGTATTGCTTATATGTACCATAATATTATTTTTTAACTATGTACCATCTTATACTTTTTAATAATAAGTTTAAGTGGCTGAAAGGATGTAATTTCCCGCATGTTGTAAATATTGTCATTTAAAAATATAACCATAGGATTACTCTTTTAAATGTTTCTAAGGGAATCTGAACGCCATGGTGACATGTTCCCCAGAACCATTAATTTTAAAAATCTCATGAACAATCCCTTCTTTTTTCCTAGAAATTATACTTTTATTATATTATCACCCTAGAATATTATCTTAATATAACATTTTTCATGCTTGAAAGTCTTTTATTGATCATCCTCTTGTACTTTCTATATCATAAATATGAATATAAATTAAAATTGAACTTTAAATAATTTCTCATAACGATAAAGCTCTGATGGTTAAACATTCCTTTTGATTGAGGTGTTACTATATTATTAGTAATAATCAATTGATAAAGTCTACAAAGTGCATTATAGATTTTGATAAATTATCATTGACTATAACAAGTAAATTTGTATCAAAAATGCACCTTTTTAGTAGATTAGATGGGGATGAAAGGAGAGTCTATGTATGACAATTTTTCAACTTTTCCATCTGCTTGACAGCCCAGAGCATTTTTACTGTAAAGCAATAAAACACAACAAATTTGTGATAGGTGGAAAAGATGGCTTTCTTTTTTTTTTCTTTTTGGACCTCTGGGGAGGAGTTAATTTGAAAGAGGTGGTAGAAAGAACCTTGTTCATGTGCTGTCTTCACCACAAATAGAAATGTTCTAAAACAGGTCAAGTTTGGAAAGGAGTACATAGAGAAATGGAACTGGAAACTGATTCTCTTAAGAGGATTCATGCATCCTACTCCCTGGAGGGGATTTCTGTATTCCCAGGGGCTTGTATATCCCAGTTTGAAGATCACTATCCTGTACTATATTAGCAAGTGAGTGGCCAAGACTCTAGCCCTATCCCACTAGGGAACACCAGAAAAAAATAGCCACTTAGTGCGTGACTACTGTCTGCTAAGTATTTTGTGAATGTGATCTTGTTTAATTATTGGAACAACTCTGCAAGGTATAATTATGCTCAGTATACAGACAGAGTAACTTTTCTAGAGCTAGGTCACAGGAATTATAAGAGGTTGAGCAAAATTTTGAACTCATTCTGATTTCTCACTTGTATGCACTCCTTTATTAGGCTGGTATCAACTAGAAGCAATGTAGTTCAATTCAAATAATTATTATCTGAACTTTTCTTCCTTTCCAAAACCTTTACAATATTAATAATTTTTTTTTTAAACTCACAAGGATAACAAAGAGCTCAACCTAAAACATCGCTGTAATTAGTGTACTATGAGGATGATAAGTTTTTGAGTAGAGAAGACATCTCATGTCCACCTTTTGCCCTCCCGAACATAGTAGAATGATGGACAAAGTTGCACCCCAATTTCAAAAGAGCTCAGAGCTGAGAACCTCTAGCGCAGACTTTTCTGAAGTGTAAGGATGTGACTCAGATTTTACAGAGAAGAGTTTTAGGTGTCTATGGTTATGGGGAGGGGTCACTGCACAATAACATTTTCCTGTTTAGAAGTAAAATAATTGTAAAACCAAATTGCTAAACTGTAGCATAAGCTTCATTTCTCACACTGTCAAGAATTCAGATTTCTTAAAAAAAAAAGACTGTATAATATATTCATGAGTTAAAAGGCAATATTAAGTTTAGCCATCATTCTATAAATAGAGCAATAAAAGCACAGACCAACACCTTTCAGTAACCCTGCAAGTAACTTCATGGTCAGATTTATCTGGTGTGCTGAGCAGAAAGCCATTTTCTATCACATAATGAAAATATTTGGAAAACCACTAGAGCAATGAGAGTTATGAAACTCCTAAAACTGTAATTGTCTTATTCCATTATTAGAGTGGAAAGTATTTGGAAATGTTTTAGTTTCCCAGTAAATGGCATAGTATCATTTTGAGATTACTAATTGATTGCCCTACTCCTTGGTATGATGAGAAAAAAAGAAGAAAAGAGGAAAGTCAAGAAGAAAAAGGAAAACTTTAAAGGGAGAATTTTGCTCTCAATATCGGTATTTCTTTTTTTTTTTTTTGAGTTGGAGTCTCACTCTGTCGCTCAGACTGGAGTGCAGTGGCCACTCCCGGCCACCGCAGCCTCGACCTGCTGGGCTCCGGCGATCCTTCCGCCTCAGCCTTCCAAGTAGCTGAAACTACAGGCACGCGCTACCACACCCTGCTAATTTTTTTGATTTATTGTAGAGATGAGGTCTCACTTGCCCAGGTGGGTCTCGAACCCGCGGGCTCACGCAATCCACTCACCTCAGCCTCCCAAAGACGCGGGATTACAGGCTGAGCCACCGAGCCCGGCTCAATATTGGTATTTCTTTAGGCAACATCATCATAAGTGAAAAGTGTTGAAGTACATGGAATGACAAGGTGTTTATGGTAGATAAATACTTGAAGGTTTTTCTCCAAGAATTCTTAGGTAAGTTGTGCAAAGAAAACAAACATGTAAACAGAAATGAGCTCCCACCTGGCAAAAAACAAAAAACTTAAGAGAAAACTTCTGATGTTTTTAAAGATTCTTATTTTTAGACATTTTTGGTATTTTTTTTCCTCTCTTCTGTCTTTTGCCTTTGAGATAATTTCACTGCCTGCTAGAGGCCTTATTACAAAGCAGATAGATTTAAAACAATAAGGAGATAAAACCAACTTAACTATTTTTTAGCATATTCTAGACACAGGATCAAGGAAAAGGTGGAGCATGAGCATTATGAATTAGGAGTAGATTTTCATATCTGTATTATCTAGATGCTCATTTTCCAGATAATATACATTTAATTATGGCTCACTTCAATATTCATCAATAAGTTTGTGGAAGGCTCAGGAAAAATATGAGGCATATTTATGAGCCAAGAAAACTCTGTTGAACACCCCAAAAAGGAAAAAAGAATAGCTAAGCATTAACTTTTATTGGGGAAAATATCTACTTAGTGGGTGGAAAGAAGGAAAACATTGGCAGACGAATTCGTTCATCTTGGGAGCAATTTTACAAAATAATGAAAGCTTGTTTCTCTGAATCCAAGAAATATGCTGCAACCTGGCAACTCCTAGGCACAGTGCATTGAACAGCCACAACAGGGTCCTTGGAGAGCTCTCAAATGACATTTCTTCACGTGCAACTTGATAAGTATAATTCCCAATCTCCAAGTTTTCCTGTATTACTTCATATCTAATCTAATTCTTTTTTCAAGATTGTTTTACTCCTCTTAATGTATTGTTGGGAATTTGCTTTTAGGCTCTTGGGTAACAGGGAGAAAATGAATTGCAATCTAGTGGAATCTTGACAATAGAACGATTACATTGTGCATGCTACAGCCAATAAGGAAAGTAAAGATGAAGAGAGCAGTGTTTGATTCTGGTAAATGATTTCCTTCACAGTTTTGCTTATGTAGAGTAAATACAGTACATGAAATAACTGTCTAAGGATAATCTGCTAGTTGTTTTACTTGAAGAAAAGCAAAAGTAAATCATTCAAATTTGGAAGAGTTTGACATCTCTGTGAGCATTATTTGCAAGAAGAGACAATTATTGTTTTATTTTGCAATTAATTATTTGATACAATTAATAAATTACACTTATCAGGCAACACTTATTAAATGTAGTCCTATCATTAGGAAAAACACATAACTTTTATGGTGAGAAAATGACTACTTTTTCTTTTCTAAATTCAGAACAATTAGTGACAAAAATTAATTTCAGTCCTTGAATGACTTTTTATGGTTGTCAAACCTCAGTTTTGTGCATAGTACTTAGAAGAATGTGCATGCAGAGTTCAATAAAAAAGAAAATAGTATTGATAGGTACACACAGTCTAATGACTATTACAAAATGGTTCACTATTTGTCTTACCGAGTTACTTTGTGATTCAAAAGCTTGGCTAGGCCTCCTAAAGCCATTTACTTTCCAACCTACCTTCCCCTTGCTTTCTTCAACATCCTACTTGGTTTTATCTGGTCATCTGTCCTTAACTTTTAGGTCCTGTCTAGCCAGAAAGACATATGGCAAGGTTTTGCCTCATCTACAGTTCCATATTAGAAGGATTACTGTATATTGTCATTATTCTTTGCAGGAGAAGATTTAAGGCTTTGCAGTTATTAAAAGGAAATCATTATAAGACACTTAGAGAATTCTCTTGCTAAAATCAACCACTTCTCAGAGCATTATCTCGGAGTTCACAAAGAAGGCTGTCTCTTTACTGATTTATCAAAGATGGAAGGTCAAAGAAAGAAAATGGGGAGAAGAAAGAAAATCCCATCTTGCCACATAACCCGTACATTGTTGAACCTAGGCATAAAAATGGACAGATTCCCCTGTACCAAAAAGTAACATTTTTAGCCTGGGCAACATTGTGAGACCTCCTTGCTATAAAAAAAAAAACACAAAATTAGTATGGTGGCATGTGCCTGTAGTCCTAGCTACTCAGGAGACTGAGGCGGGAGGCTGAGACAGAAGAAACACTTGAGCCCAGGAGGTGGAGGCTGCAGTGAACTGGGATTATGCCATTGCACTCCAGCCTGGGTGACAGAGTAAGCCCTGTGTCAAAAAAAAGTAACATTTTGAGCATATATTTAGCACCATATTTGCAAATTTAACTACTACTTTAAAATATCTTTTAAAATTTCACACATAATTAAGAAGAGAACCTATAAATAGTATATAAAGTAATAAAAGTTCAAGATAATGCGGTGCTAAAAATAATATTACTTGAGTTAAATTGTATTAAAAATCTGTTCAAAAAGTATGATTAACCCAAAGATCTCATATCTTCCCATACATTACTGTTCCAATAATAATAACGATGAAATTATAGGACCTGAAAAGAAAGTTCCCCATGGTCTGCTGAAAAATCAAACTTGCAAAAGGCAGATTAATTAGAGGAAAGGCATGCAAATTTATTTAATGTGAGCTCTCAGAATGAAGACCCAGAGATTGAGGGAAAATTGTCTATTTTTATATTTAGGTCCAACAACGTATAGGCAGTCATTTAGAAATGTAATTGAACGAAAGGGTTGATCTAATGCCAATAGACGGTGGAGAAACCCAGCAAGGCCTGTCTGTCTAGCTTCCTCTTGGCTTCTCTGAGCATACATTCTTTCCTTCTGGGTATAGGGTAGGGCCATCTCTGGAATGGGAATCCTAAGACCTACAGTCATACTAGGTAGGTCAGATAATTTTTTATGGCCAGTTTTGACACAGAAAGGTGGAGGAAAAATTAGAGTAATATTTTTGGGGTTTATGGCTGATTTCGGAGAAAAGAGGTTCTGGTTTCTATGACCTGCCTTGCGGAAGAGTGATTCTAGTTTCTGTGGTTGGCCTTGGGAGAAAATGGGACTCAGAGATTAAAGGGCAGGAAACAGAGAAAAACTTTTGTTTCTGAGGCCTTCAGTTTGGGGTATTGTTTTCTAAGCCCCAACAATAGCTAATATTATTGACCACTTATTATGTGTCAGGTGCTATTTCTTATACTATATAGGTATTATTTTAAAATGGAAAATTAAACAGCTATTATCCTAAAAGACTGGATCTGGAAGCTTTAAAATAATGTGTTATGTGTTTTTCTGCTGGTCTCTGAGATTAGAACCTAATTACTGGGTCCCAAGGGGCAAACCTTCAGTTTGTAAAACACCTAGGCTTATCATTCTTAACAAAATTTCTTTAGAAAATGAAGTCTAGACAGAGAAACCCTTGTGTTAGTTCCCAGTTCCTCATACACATCTTTTAAATTCTTGAACACATCATTATTCCAGAGATGAAGAAAAATATATCTGTCTATATCTATCTCTATATGTGTCTATACTAACAGTTAAGCATCTATAAGCAAATAATTAACATGCTTGTAATTCAGTAATTCCATGGCCTATAGAGGAATCTCTATATGTGGCTATACTAACAGTTAAGCATCTATAAGCAAATAACATGCTTGTAATTCAGTAATTCCATGGCCTATAGATCCACCTTGGAATGCATGTTGTTTACAATAGTTTTTTCTAGATCTTTAGGTCCATTGCCCTGGATTGCACCTCCTTCTCATATATGCTCAATTATCAGGGCACATGTATGCCTTCAACTTAGATTGAACACATTGTCCTAATACCCATGACTTGCTACATGGTGGCCTTGAGGTGATCTTTTTTCCTTTATTTTCCTGGATGGCTCCTGTATTTCCAAGAGATGGCTACACCCGAAAAATCACTCTCTACCCTTGCAAAATAAATTCCATATCCACGGCTTCTTTTATTAGGTCCCTATTCTATCATTTCATTTATCACTTTGAAAAATTAGGTGAAAGAAAAATCCTTGCAAACAATTTCACCCCCATATCTAGACTCTCTTTCCAGGCAGTTTCAGCAAGACTCCAGACTTGCTCTAGGTAGTACTTTCTATTTAAGCACTTTGGGGCTCACTTTCTGTTTCAGAAACACCTGCCTTGTATTGCATATTAACAGTGCTCAGCATAGTTTGTTCACTCTTTCTTAGAAGCCACTGGCCTGGGGTTTGATTCATACCAAGTTCAACTCCTTAAGCTTATTTATAGTTTTGAATGATTGATCTTGCATTTTTTGCATTTAATACTCCAATGCTGTATAAGTTGGTTTATGTAGTTAAAATTGTTGTGAATAGTCTTTCCCAATTAATAGGGATTAATTGGGTTCGACTTGCTAAGGCTTTCATTCTCTTTTATATAGAACAAAAGCGAGGCTATTTCCCTTTGGGTTCTTAGATGCCACCTTCTGGGTCTTGTCTTGGTTTTACCTCTGTTCCTCTAGGGAGCAAACTTCCCTGTGGTCTCCTATTGACTTCCAGTTTAGTCAACTCTCCCCCTTCAAAAATCAGCTTTCAAGAGTGTTTACATGAGTGTAAATTATTAATAATGTTTGCTATTACCATAGTGCATACCCCTTCATGCACTACTTGCCATAAGCATGACATTTTAGTGATGGAAACTCAAATTAGAAATACCAGAAAACTAGGGGAGAGACTTATCTCTGGTACCCAGAAGTCACATGATGTAACCTCTACTTTTAACTCTTAAGTAAAATACTTGTAAAACAAAATAGCCTCCTGCTAAGTTGATACAGATATTCTCAAATATAAATAGGAAAAAGTCTGGCTTTAAATGTTTTAAGAATACTAGAGAGACTAACAGCTACTTTGCTTCTCATTTTGAGTGCTTTATAGGTCACTGAAAACCTCTCCTACCAATTTACTGAGTACATTTTCTACAATAAGATCTCACCTTGTCTCGATTTTTCCTTTTCTAAAATAAAAATACTACTACCTATTCCTATTTATAGGATAATCAAGGTTAAAAAAAAGGTTTGGTTAAAAGAAAAATACGATTTTTCTATCTGTAGTTCCCTTCTAGGGACCTTGCAGGTCTTATGTGAAAAAAAGGAAATAGAGCCTGCTTTTAGCTGGGACTACAATAGCGTATGGTCCCTGTGTAGGAGGCTGGCTATGCTAGTTTCCTCAGGGGAAGCTGTAGGTTCTCTGGGCACTCAGTAGTGGGAGCACTCACTCTTGAAATTGAAGTTCGGCCTCTGATAACTTCATAGACAGCCTGTTCTGCCGAGTGTTGTCGTCAGGGTTCAATGAATATTGTGGTGCAATTGTTGAATCACCAACAAATATAAAATGAAATTATCAATGGTCAGGTATACAACTTAATTGAGGTCATTATTGGAGGGGCAACATGGTATAAATGGTTAGGTCATAGACTCTGGAACCAGGCTGCTGAGATTTACCTCCTGGGTACTTAATTGCTAGCTGTGTGATCTTACGTTAGTCACCTAACCAAACTGTGCCCCAGTTTTACCTGCAGTAAATGGAGAATGAGAGCACCGACCTAACAGAATTTCTGTGAGGGTTAAATGAGTACCTGGAGTACTTAGTATACAGTAAGCACAATATAACCATTTGTTAAACAGTGATAATTGAAAAAAAATAGCAATTAACTGTGGAAAAAAAGATGAAAGTTTTAAATATGAACCAGACTTCCAAAGAAATGTAGTTATAACATCATATTTTTCAAAAAAGAAACATAACTATATCAACATTTATTGATGCTTATAATTAAGTATAAGTCCTGCTTTCTAAAATTTTACAAAAAGTAAGTTTATATTAGATACATTTACTCTATAGTTCTGAATGTAATAAAAATGAACATAAAATATTTTTTTTTTTTTTCTTTTTTTTTGAGTTGGAGTCTCACTGTCACCCAGACTGGAGTGCAGTGGCCGCTCCTGGCCACCGCAGCCTTGACCTGTTGGGCTCCGGCGATCCTTCCGCCTCAGCCTTCCAAGTAGCTGGAACTACAGGCACTAATTTTTTTGATTTATTGTAGAGATGAGGTCTCACAAAGTTGCCCAGGTGGGTCTCAAACCCGCAGGCTCAGGCAATCCACTCACCTCAGCCTCCCAAAGCTCGGGATTACAGGCTGAGCCACCGAGCCAGGCTTAAAATATTTTAAATTTGTTAATAATTCTCATATTGCTGTCATCCTTTTATCTGAATGGGATAATATTCAATTTTACATACCTATTATCGTGCCACATAGACTACAAATGCCTGGTAAATTCATAGATGTTCATAGCCACTCATGCGGAAATGAAATATTTAACTACAAAAATATCTTGTATTGGGAAGCTATTTGCTGACATCTCTTCCTCTGATATTTGGCGAGCATGCAACGTGATTTATGCATAGAAACTTGAAGGAAATGCCCCCATAGTGACTTTCAGAATATATTGAGAATATTACTAATACATATTTTAAGAGTGCTTCTTACTGTAAAATTTTTCAAAAGTTTTTTATTTTTTTAATCATGTAAAAGCACATTGGGCAAAATAATCCTATGGGGGTATTTCTTAGTTAATCTCATCAAAACAAAAAGAGGATATGGGTGTCCATTTTTTATAATAAAGTGGACAAAATGTGATGTGTTTAATTATGGTTATTAATTTAACTTTTGTTAAAGAAAGATTAATTATAATGCTTTTCTTGTAGGACAGCCCTTCATTACTTTTAACTAACACTAAACATTTGCATAGTAGAAAATCATTTTAGTTTAATAAGAGCTGTTATTATAGTTAAGCATTTGTTTTGTTTTTAAACTAACCAGAAGTGTTTCTCTTTGTAAGAAAATCTAATATATGAAAGTTCATACTTGTAAAAGAGATGAACCAGAGTGTGACTACTTGTGTTTCAAGTGATTTTTCACTTTCTAAAGGGTATCTTTAAATAGTAGCTCTCCTATTACATGTTAGCATTTGTTGTAGATCATTCTTCTTACCAAAGTTGAGTGAACAAAGAAACCTAAACTTAAAATGTAAGATGTCACTGCTAATTAAAGTTCAATCATATCTAAAATTATGATGTAAATCAATGGTCACCATAGTTTTGCAACTCCAAATCAGAATACATGGTCTTAAAATATGAATATCAGATTGTTTCTCCACACAATCAAAAGTATAAACAGGCTGCACACAGTGGCTCGGCCTGTAATCCCAGCATTTTAGGTGGCTGAGGTGAGAATATTGCCTGAGCCTAGAGGTTCAAGACCAGCCCTGGCAACTTAATGGGACCTCGTCTCTGCAATAAATCACAAAAATTAGCTGGGCATGGTGGTGTGTGTCTGTAGTTTCAGCTACTTGGAAGGCTGAGGTGGAAGGATCTCCTAACCCCAGCAGGTGGAGGATGCGGTGGCCGTGAGCGAGCCAGTGCACTCCAGCCTGGGTGACAAGAGTGAGACTCCAACTCAAAAAAAAAAAAGGTATAAACAATCTAGTTTGGATGCTAAAAATAAAGTTTCTAGGCAAAATATTAAGTATAATCCTTTTGTTATCATACATTACACATGTCAGGCCTAAAGGTCATTAATTATTATAAGATCAATTTCATTTGCTAGTAATGTTGAATTAGAAAATTAAGTTAAAAAATTATAAGATTTAATTCCAAACTTTTCCCACAATTGATACTTAGCAATCTTTCCAGATATTTTTCAAAATATTCTAGAATGTTTCAAAGTGTGTTTTTCTATTCTTTTTAGAATATCATTTGATTACTTAATTACAATTGGATCAGATTCATACTCCGTTTGTAAAGTGCAATAATTATAGCTTGAAAGTAAAAAAGAAGGTGAAATTGCTGATTTGGTAATCATTATGTTGTCCAAAATATTCCACTGAAACATGACTAAAAATGGGAAAAAAGTCAAAAGCTTAAAGTTAGAAATGGATTGACCATTTGCTTCTCTTTGGGGGTAATGCCAGTATTATAAGTGTGGCTATATGCATTCTGGCTGGATTGTTCCTTCTAAATGGATTGATTATTATGTGATTGCTGTGTGCATACTAGGTATTTGTGGTAGATTTTATTATTGCTGCTTATTATTTATTCTCACTTCTCTGAAACATTATATATCTTCATGATTTCCATGAGGCTTGTTCTGCTTGCCTATTAGAGGAATATATTTTCATACTCCACTGTTACCTGATTTGGCCATATGACTTGCTTTGGCCAATGAAATGTGAGCATAAGTGATATATGCCATATCAAAGCAGACATTTAAGAGCACTTATGTGCCATGATTCTTGCTCTTATTTTCCTCCATCACCAGAACAGTATATCCCAGATGGAGGTTGTTCTTTCAGCCTAGATCGTTGTTTGAAGAATGTGCATATGAAAGGGCCAGAATTGCAACCAACCCACACAAGCAAAACTTCATAGTTATTTTGTAATCACTCATTACTCCAGCAAAAGAATATCATAATATCTATATCGGGGGAGGGGGGTCCAAGGAGACCCTGAATTTATTTACTAAAAAATTGTGTATTTATTTTTACATGTTTAAACTTCAGTCACTTTCAATGTAATCACTATTTGATGCAATACACCTATCAAGACACTTTTTTCACAGCTCAAAGCTGATTTTGAACTGGTCATTGTTGATACCTTTTAGTGCTGTTGTCGTTTTTGTTTCATCTCTTCTGCACTGGCAAACCGGTTTCCTTTGAGTACTTTTTTCATTATGTGGGGAAACAACAACAAAAAGTCTCTGGAGCGAGATCTAGTGAATAGGGAGGACGGGGCACAGAGGTCATGCCATTTTTGGTTAAAAACTGCTTAACACTCAGCATGGTGTGCGCACGTGTGCTTGTAAATCACCCATTATGAAACAGGCAAATGTGTTGAAAGAATTTCCTAAAAATTTTCACTGAAGCCCAACCCAGCCCCTCACAACAATGCTAGCTGGTACATTGATGCCAGTGGGTTCCTAGAACACTTACGTAGCAGGGGAGGTCTGTACTACAAGGGGCCCACCCTCCAAGAGATAATTCCATTTTTTAGGGAGGCAAGTGCATTGTCATGGTGAAAGAACCAATCACCTGTTTGCCACAACTTGGGACATTTCTCCCACAAATCATGACAGCAACTTCTCACAAATTCCAGATAAAAAGTTTAGTTGACCGTTTGATCCAAAATAACAAATTCCAAGTGTACTACAAGGAGCCCACCCTCCAAAAGATAATTCCATTTTTTGAAGGGGTCCCCCCTCCTATATGCAGAATTGTCTTATAAATAGTGTGGAGCCAGTCTTCAAGATAGACTTTACTGATAATAATTCTTGTCTCCTTGTGCTTTCTTTCTGTATATCCTCTTCCACATTTAATGGGATTCCACTAAGTAACCTGTGGATATTTCAGAAAAGAAAGTGTAATTTTTAAGGCTCAGTCATAGAAGACATTGCTATATCCATTTTGTTTATTCTTGCTTCAATTGTTATGGAGAGTAGTAAGCTGCCGTGTCTGGAGGACACTCAAACAGTCCCATAAGAAAATGAACAGAGATCTCCTGGCAAGAGCCAATACCTACTTGCCAGTGTTGGGGGTGAGCCCCATTGGAAGCTCATTGTCAATCCCAGGCCTACATTTGATTACAACCTCATGAGGGACTCGCAGCCAGAATCATCTGCTAGGCTGCATCTATCCTACAGATTTCTGATGTGCAAACACTGTGAAATAATAAGTGCTTATTGTTTTTTTAAGTCACTAACTTTTAGTGTAATTTGTTATATGACCGTGAATAACTAATAAAGATGTTGTCTCATGATACTTCCACTTCGGGGTATGTGTTAGTACTTTCCAGCAAAAAGCTTCAGCCAAGAACAAGCCTAATATAATGCAGAAGACATCTGTTTAAAGGCATTGGAGAGCTGCAAAGGCAACCAAAACTAGAAATGCCAAGATTCCAGAGAAGGGGAGACAAGTGAGTTAGTTCAGCCAATTTTTCCCTGCAGGAATTTGCTGATTCTGGGCATCCAGCTAATATCTAAGAATCTGGTCTTCACTAGGCAGAGTAGTGGAAAGATTTGAGGTGTAACGATCCTATTTAACAGGGAAGACTGAGCTTGACCCATCACCAATTTTCTCTCTAGATATTTGTCAGACTCTGGAGTTGTGTGGGGCCAGAGGCTAAGGTTTTAACAAAAATCTTTTGGAAAGCAGATTTAAGTTTTTGAAAGTGTGTGATGTGGAAGAAACAAAGATGAGAGGTCAGCATTTCTAACAGGAGGAGCCCTAGTAGACTATCTGGCTCCCAGTTTGAATTCCTGGAGGGCTATGCCATAAGAGTGGAAGTAAACTAGAGGCAGAGAACCCTCCCCAAAACTTGAAGATAGCCTCAACTCAGTTCAGGTTCTTAATCCATTTATGAATGGATTAAGGTGATTAAACCTCTATTTTATCTTACTAGCTAAGGAAAACACAATTATTAGCAGCCTATGCCATTTTTTAATACAAGTGTCTGATGTGCAATTTTAAAAATTACCATACATATTAATAAACCCAATGAAAGTAGACTCCAGATGATCCAGATATTTGAGTTAGATAAGAATGAGGCAACAAGGGAAAGCTCTGGGGAGAGATCTGGCCTAAAAAGACTCAGAGAAGTGTATTTTTCTCTCTTTTACTTTGTAAAACTCTTCTGGTTCCACTCTATAAAAAGGGCATTTCCTTCTCCAGGCAAATTATTGCACTAGTCGGTTTTATTTTCTTCAAACCACTGGCCACCATTCGAAATCCTTACATTTATATTTTAATTTGATTTTTGCTTCAATCCACAATTGATATGTGAATACCATGAAATCAGGAATCCTAATTGTCTTGCTCAGGCACATATGTAAGAATCAAGAACAGATGGACACAAAACAAACACAATAACAATGACAACAACAGTGACAACAATTAAATATCCTAGTACTGACTTCTCATTCATTAATTCTCTCTTTAGCAGGGTCAAATCTAAAGTTTATCCTATTAGAAAATGTTTTAAATAGTTGTTATTTTAATTATTGCAATTTTATTTTAAGGGTATATAATTGTTATTTTTCTTTTATGTCCATCTGTTCTTGATTCATGTGCATCTGTGATGGGCAGGTAAGCATCCAGCTTATATGGTATTTACATTTTATTTAAAGGAGCAAATAAAAATAAACAAATATATACATGTGAGCATTTCAGATGGTAATTAGTTCTTTGGAAAAAAAAAATCAAACTTTCCAGTGTGATGATTTTCTGGAGGAGAGAATGCCCTTTGTGTAGCATGACAACAGAAGAGTTTTACGAAGCAGAAGAAGAAAAATACATCATTTCACAGCCTTAGATTGGTCTCTCCCCAAATCCCCACGGAGGTTTCTCCTGCTTGCCTCTCTCCTGAGGTCTGCTTTACTGCTATTAGAAAGGTCAGCTTACTTTTCTCCGATGGGGATGTACTTCAGCAAGTCTTCTTTGTCCCTAATCCAAGCTCCTATTCTTCTCAAAACTATGAAAAGGTAAATAAACTAGCCATTTTCTTCTTTTTTTTTTTTTCCTTTTTTAATTTTTATTTTAAAATTGTGGGGTAAAATTCAGGATTAGGTTTACAAATATTCATTGTGCAGATACCCTTATTGATGAAGTGTGCCCCTCCTTTCCCAGACAGTTATTGACTACTGTCAATCCCATCTTCCCACCCTCCCAACACCCCCCTCCCACCCCCCGCAGTTTCCCGCTACTTTCAATCCTTTGCTTATAGTAATACGGTAGTTGTTCAAGGACCACTTATGAGTGAGAACAGGTGGTACCCAGCTCTTTGTTTCTGTGAGAGATCACTAAGTATTATAAGCTCTAATTCCATCCAGGTTGCTGCAAAGTTCATGATTTTGTTCTTTTTTATGGCTGCGTAGTATTCCATTGTGTATATGCACCACATTTTTTTTTTTATCCAGTCCTCTTTTGATGGGCAGCACGGTTGGTTCCATGTTCTCACTATTGTGAACAATGCTGCGAAAAACATACGTGTGCAGGTATCTTTTTTATAGAGTAACCAGAGTTCTTCTGGGTATATTCCCAGTAGGGGGATTGCAGGGTCATATGGAAGGTAGATTTTTAGAACTTTTAGGAATCACCACACTGTTTTCCACAGAGATTGTACTAGTTCACACTCCCACCAACAGTGTAAAAGTGTTCCCTTTTTGCCACATCCTCTCCAGCATCTGTTATTTTTTGAGTTATTGATGATGGCCATTCTGACTGAAGTTAGGTGGTATCTCAGAGTAGTTTTAATTTGCAACTCTTTGATGACTAATGAAACTGAACATTTTTTCATATATCTGTTGGCTGCTCATATGTCTTCTTTTGAGAACTGTCTATTCATATCTTTTGCCCACTTTGTAATGGGGATGTTTGTTTTTTTTCTTTTCAGCATGTTTGAGCTCCTGTTGACAAATATTTTTTTCCTAGTCTGTGGGCTCTTTCTCTGCTCTTTTGATGGTTTCTTTGGCTTTGTAGCAGCTTGTCACTTTAATGAGGTCCCACCTGTCTATCTTATCTCTTAAGGCCTGGGCACTTCAGGTTTTGATCAGGAATTGGTTGCCAGTTCCAACTTTCATAAGAGTGTCTCCTGCATTTTCTAAGGCTCTTACAGTTTGAGGTTTTACGTTTAGGTCTGTGATCCATTTAGAGTTAATTTTTGTGTATGGGGATAGGTAGGGGTCCTGTTTCAATCTTTTGCATATGATCAGTCAGTTTTCCCAGCACCATTTACTGAATAGGTTCTCCTCTCCCCAGTAGTGGGTGATGGAGGCTTCAACGAAGATGAGTTGGTAGAGAAACTGAGGTTTTGCTTCTGGAATCCCAATTCTATTCCATTGGTCTATATGCCTGTTTTTGTACCAATACCGGGCTGCTTTGGTTATTGTAGCTTTATAATATAGTTTAAAGGCTGGGAGTCTGATACCTCCTGCTTTTTTTTTTTTTTTTTTTTGCTGAGGGTCGTTTTGGCTATTCTTGGTCATTTATGTTTCCATATGAATTCCTGTATTGCTTTTTTCTAGGTCTGAGAAGAATATTGCTGGTAATTTGATGGGTATTGCATTAAATCTGTAGGTTGCCTTAGGTAAAATGGACATCTTAACAATGTTGAGTCTTCCAATCCATGAGCATGGAATATTTTTCCACTTGTTTTTGTAATCTTTGATCTCTTTCAGCAGTGTTTTGTAGTTTTCATTGTAAAGGTCTTTTACGTCTCTGGTTAGGAAGATGCCAAGGTAATTTCATTTTTTTTGTGGCTATTGTAAATGGAATTGTTCTTTTAATTTGGGTTTCTGTTTGTTTATTATTGGTATATAGAAATGTGGTTGTCTTTTGTACATTTATTTTATACCCTGAGATTTGCCAAAGTCCCTTATCAGTGCAAGGAGGTTTTTGGCTGATTCCCTTGGGTTTTCAAGGTATACAATCTTGTCATCTGCAAAGAGAGATAACTTGACTTCCTCTTTTCCTATTTGAATATCCTTGATCGCCTTCTCTTCTCTGATTGCTGTAGCTATAACTTCCAAAACTATGTTGAACAGGAGGGGTGAGAGTGGGCATCCTTGTTTTGTTCTAGTTTTCGGGGGAAATGGTTCCAATTTTTGTCTGTTTAGGAGTATGCTGGCTGTGGGTTTCTCATAGATGGCTTTTACTATTTTGAGGCATGTTCCACCTATGCCTAGATTTTCGAGGGTTTTTATCAAGAAGGAGTGCTAAAGCAGTCGTTTTCAAGTGAGAACACAATCTGCAGATAGTCTGTCCATAAGACTGTCCACGCTTTATGCAGAGAAACTCATCTTTTCCCTCAAATTAAAAAATGAATTTGAGCCTAAGCTTCTAGGGAAGTTACTTTTTTTTTTTTTTTTACAGTGTTTTCCTCATACATAGTGATTGAGATATAGTGCTAGTTAAAAATGTAGACACCTGGTATCCACTCCAGACCTAATAGCTCCGGGGATGGAACCTAGGAATACATATTTTGAAAATCATTTGAAGAGAATCCTATGCAAATATAAATTTAATAACCACTATCAAATTGGAACTTTTCTTAGTTCAAGGCATCTATTTTTCAAATGTATTTTCTATGAACCAGATTTTATGTGGGCTAGACATCAAGGTTTAACTGAGTAATAAAATGATTAAGATTAACACAAAAATATAGAAGTTTAAGTTGAGATAAATTATAAAAGAGTGGGCCATCCAGCCTTCTTACTGGACCTTTAAAATGCTATGAATTATGCACCAAGGCCACCAGTGATAAAAATAGATTGTTTATATAGTACTGCCTTCTAATTAATGCATGATACTTATTAATTCTCTTATGGAATACTTTCATAGCATGTTCAGTTTTCATTTTGAGATAACAGATGAAAAAGTGTTAGAAGTACTGACTGGCAAATGTAGTTCTCAAATAAACTATCAGTAATGTAAAACAGAAGATTCATGTCTTCCTCACAGCAAGGCTTTTAAATTTTTTGCTTCAATTTACTGAGAAATTACTATATATAGATACTAGGTAAACCCCAATGAATGAAGCCAGATTTATCAGTGCTCACAAAGAGTTTATATTCTAATGGAGAGACAGGCAGTAATCAATAAAATTACAAATAAATATACATGTATACATTGACTTCATCTATCGTGAATTTTCTAAATTTTTTATGAACTCCATCTGACAAATGTGAATCTAAAACAATCAGGACCTTTCATTGCAATAGCAAATGATGAAAAGGATTGTCATCCCCATATTTTGTTTTGACTAAGTTTAATATTTATCTCCTTAAAGTGTCATGTTTCTCTCTCTGTCACATAATTTATCTGTAAGAACATCTGTTGTGTGTGTGTGTAACGTCTATGGAAAGATTAATGTGACAAAAAGCTTTGGATATAGCTAAAAATAACAATGAGCCCACGAGGCATAACCACCTAGTGATTTGGTTTGAAATGGTCCTATGTATTCCTCAAGAATCTCACGGTTTGAGGATGTTACCCTGTTGGGTAACTAATTTTATTTCTGTTTCAGGTGTTACCAAGATCCTATCAACTTTTTTCAAATGGGGAATTTCACTCCTCACCTTAAACCAGGTCTTCTGAAAACAAAGTGATGAAATTCTTTTATGGATAAAATGGCCATTGTTTGTGTCTGAGCAATGGACACAGATAAGAGAAAGCTTATCGCCTTCTAGAAACTTCAGCAAGAGGTCTATAAAACTTCAGCTTTAGCAGACATTGACTCATCTAAATTTTGTAGACACATTGATTTGTATTTTTACAATTTTCACTTGCCTGTTTATCACATGTGAAAATTAGGGGGCTTGGGCTTGTTTATGTGTTCTCTCTTTGCCCAGTGACAAACGTACTAACCAGAGGAAGAAGATACACCATGAGTGATTAAGAATTAATAAGCATGATAAGGTGGTGATCTGTCTCTGAACCAATCACCTCATGACCACCCTGACCCCATTTCACATTCGCCCACAGTATTTACCATGCAACCCACTGCTTCACACAACCTGCTCAGCACATACCCATCCACTCCACATGTTAAGTTATGGATATTCACGAAGAGCACTAGAGGGTGTCTGGTATTTCTGTGTCAGTTGAGACAAAAGCATTTGACACATCCCGCCAGATGGCATTGACTCAGGTATTCAAGGCTGCCTTAAATAATGTGATGTGAAGGCAACAACAGTAAAAGCTGGCTGTGGGATAAGGAGAAGAAGTACAGTTTTACAAATCCGCAATTAAAAAAGAATTTGAGCCTGTCAAAATACCTTTCAAACTTTCTCATATCCTACTTCCTGAGTTATAATCCCAGAGGAAAATCAGCTGAAGGGAACTGTTCTGCTGTCCCCTGCTAGAAGTGGGGTGCAGGTAATCAGGACCTGGCAATTTGTATCTTTTCCTCTTATGTACTAGTGCAGCATTTGTATAATTTATTTCTTCATACATATTTCATCATTATTAATCATTATAAATAAGTGAGTCGCATCTTTTAATGACATAGGAGTTGAAGAAATAGACTGTGTCAGGGTGTGACAGTGCTGCACAGTCATCATTAGGGGGATTTATTATTTTTGAAAAAAGCAAGTTAAAAGACTCAGCTCAGTAGTCAAAAGTGCAATTTGGGTTTTATTGTGCAAAAAGCTGAAGTGGAAACAGTGCTTCTGAAACTGTTTAACATACATGTAATTCAAACAACCTTCTTTACAAGACCTTCAGTGCATTCATGCTAGTACAACAAAGTTCTCTGCCCAAGTTATTCCTTTCAAGCTTCATAGTTTAAGCACAACATGAATACCTTGGCCATAGGAACTCACTGAAGCAGCAAACACTGAGCTCAGTATCTTCTCTTCAAATAACAGGATTCTGGGGAAGCCTCCTTTGCTCCCTTCAGAGGCAATTAATGGTTTTGAATACACCTGGAGATTATTAATTCTGGGAGAGACCTCAAAGCTGCAGGTCACATTTCACTTTGGTCTGGTAAGAAACCAAATAAAAGAGGGATTTAAAAATGTAGGCAATTTTTATTTTAATATTTTTGCCTGCAAACCGTTCTTGCTTCCTTTGGCAAAGAAATAAAAAATTTCCAGTCTAGGGAGCTTCAATGTATCACATGAATATTACATTTTTTTTAACCTCAATTTAACTGTTTCAAACAGGAGAAAAAAAATGAAAGCTTCAAGAAGAGCCCATGCTAGGCAGGGTGGTTTGGTTCTCCGGAGCTTACCTAGAGAGATGGCCACCGCGGAAAAAGGGTCAGCACACATCAAGGAAGGAACTCTTTTAAAGGCTGCTGTATGATCACTGACTCATAATCCCGCAAGCCCAGCATGGTCTCAGGTGCTTTTGATTTCTGGTTTGGGTCATAATTGAAGAATGGACAGAATATATCATGAGTTTTGTAAAGTGACTTCAAACTCTTATAAAAAATGGCCCTCTCACTTAAAATTTAAATACATATTTTTTACTGCACCGTATAATAGGGTTTACTCTAAATCAATACTCTCAACCCCAGTGAACATTAGAATTCCTAAGGGAGCTTTTAACACAGTAGGAATGCCCGGTACCGCCCAGTATCTAATTTTAATTGATCTGAGGTGAGACTCAGAAATTTTTAAAAAGCTTTCCAGATTATTCTAATGTGCAGCTAGAGTTGAGAACAACTGCTCTAAATGCTTAGAATAAGTGTAGGAATTGTCTTGATTACTTTTCTAAGTATGGTTCATGTTTTAATTAATAAGACTGAGAACAGACATTGATCACTGATATGTTATATTGTAAGACCTTCGAGCTTAGTACAAAAGTTTGAGAAAATGATCTGTTTGCATATTCTTTTTTCCTATTCTCTCTCTTTCTTAGTATTCGTTTTATTTTCTTTGCCCTATTTTTTCTCTAAAGACACACACACACACACACGCACACATGTACAACCAGACATACACAAACAATTTTGATGTCATTATTGGACCTTTTGTAAAAGAAGTTACTGGTAATACATTATCTGTTTAAAGATGCCTCACACTTTTTGGGGGGATAACTAAAAACTTTATGCTTTTTTTTTTACCCCTTCCTACTTTCTTTTTTTTTTTTTTTTTCTTTTTTGAGTTGGAGTCTCACTCTGTCGCCCAGACTGGAGTGCAGTGGCCGCTCCAAGCCACTGCAGCCTCGACCTGCTGGGCTCCGGCGATCCTTCCGACTCAGCCTTCCAAGTAGCCGGAACTACAGGCGTGCGCTACCACACCGGCTAATTTTTTTTATTTTATTGTAGAGATGAGGTCTCACGAAGTTGCCCAGGCAGGTCTCGAACCCGCAGGCTCAGACAATTCACTCACCTCCGCCTCCCAAAGCGCGGGATTACAGGTTGAGCCACAGAGCCCAGCCCCTTCCTACTATCTTCTTTTTTGCACCAAGCAAACTTTTATAGAGGACCCAGTGATTCATCAAGAGATGGAAAAAAACTTTCTTATCACATGACCAGATAGAGATAGACACTTTTAAAAATGAGTACCACATAGAATGTCAATATTCATCCAGAATAAGTAAGGAATTGAGGTGAATATAAAGCAAAACATATTTTTATTTATAAAAATAATGACCTACTACTGATTAAAATGACCATAAGTACTTTTTACCTGAATTATTTTGGCAATTTAATATACTTTTGAGCAAAACAAATGACTGGAAGTAATATTAAGAGCAAAATAAAAGGTGAGATATGTGGTTCATTTTGAAGGAGAAAAATGAACTTTCTAGATTCATAGAAAAGAAAAATCCTTTGGAGATCATCAAGTCCATTTGCCTTCCATTTATAAATAAGAAAATTAAGGGTAAGATAATTACTAATTTACATTTTGTCATTTCTTTGCGTCTATGAAAAGCAAACGCAACTGGCTTCTCTAACAGGCAAAAGTAGAGTCAGAGACATGTGTATAGTTAAGTGATTTTTTAAAATGGCGAGTCCAAATTAAAAGATATCCAAGTGTCTTTGTCACTAAATTTTATTTCTCTGATGGGTTTTATATTGAATAAAGAAGAAGTGAATGTAGATATTTGAGGATGTTAATATCAACAAAATTAGGAGTATTTAAAAATTTCTTACAACCCATGATGTAGGCATGTGTTACCATGTAATTATCTGGAGCTCTGCACCTTGTGATAGAGTGAAAGTAAGTGCCTGTGATTAGGGACCGTTATATACCTACTAAATCTATCACGACACATCTAATCTCAAAATGGCTTTATTGTAATAAATACTTTTATCAAAAATATTTGACTTTAAAACTTTAATGGCAAAATACATTTAATCACAAATATGTTAAATAATAGATTATTTCTTCTAATAAATACTAAAATAAAAACAAGAAATGCTTGATATATGCAGATTTTTTTCCCTTTCATTAATACTAAATGTTCAAGTGGTACTATATTTCACCCTCTAATTGAACATTTTAATGTCCAGGTGACAGAATCTTCAAATATATTGTTACCATAGTGAACATTATTTAAAATATTTTAAACATCATGCATATCCAGGCAGCGGCTTTTATTCAACACCATGAATAAAATATGTACTTGTATTTGCCAGTGAGATTTGGGCAAAGAAGATGAAAACTGCTGAGAGACATTGTTTCTGAGTGTTCTAGAATATAGCCAGAAATACTTAAAAAACCCTAATGGATACCAGAGAAATGGTCTCAACTTGAAGGGCTAAATAAGATGTCAAAATGAGGCTGCAGTTTTCTCTAGTCTCAGAAACATAAATACTGAAATACTCCAGGAAATTCTGGATTTAATTGGTGTTTGGCACCTACCTACTCATATCCTTGTGATAATTTGGATATAGATACAGAAGTGGAGTCTTTTTAGAGTCCTTTGCATTAAGGTAGAAATAGGTCAGCATTCTTGGTTTATTTCGGTTTGGATTAGAACCTTGGAACCATTCTGGAATACTCTTCATTAGCTCAAGGAAAGACTGGAATGAGTCTGGTTCCTGGGAGAAATTACAGCAGAGTCACAAAAAAAACAAAATCAACTTCATTTGGGGGTCCTCAACATCTCTAATAGTTTGTTTTGCGTTGCTATAAAGAAATATAAATGTCTGGGTAATTTATTTATTTTCAAAAAGAGATTCATTTTGACTCAGGATTCTGCAGACTATAGAAGAAGCATAGTACCATCTTCTGCTTCTGGTGAGACCTCAGCTTACAATCATAGGGGAAGAGGAGCAGGGAACAGGTTTGTCACGTGGCAAAAAAAGAAGCAAGAGAGAGAAGAGAGGTACAGGGTCTTTTAAACAACCGGCTCGCATGTGAACTAATAGAGCAAGAATTCACTCATTATCGTGAGAACGACACCATGTCATTCATGAGGGATCTAACTCCATGACACAATCACCTCCCATTAGGCCCTACCTCTAACATTGGGAATCACATTTCAACATGAGATTTGGAGGGGATGAATATCCAAATTATATCAGCATCTGAATCCTGAATCTTAGTTTCAATTCTAGTTTATTTACTAGCAGGCTTTCAGACATTCGCTAAATTATTTAATCTTTGGTAGCCTTAGTTTTCTTGTATGTTAAAAGGTAATACTATTTTAAAAGGTTATTGTGAGGATAAAAGGACTTATGTAAAAGGCTGAACATAACGCCAGTCACATAGTAAATGCGCAACAGTTTTACTCATTCAGTAAGTTCTTCTATGGATCAGAGGAGTGGACTATATAATTTGTGGAGTCCAGTGGAAATAAAAATATGGTCTTCCTTGTGCAAAAAGCATAAAAAGTGCTGTAAACATACTAAAATATAAAGTCTTTTTTTCCTTCGGCAAGCTTTCTTTAAGTGCATTATGGTATTTTTTGTTTTTGTTTTCTTGTTTTGCAATTTATTGTTTTAGAAAAAAATTAAAAATTTTCAATATTTTTATATTGTGCAATGCCAGCGTTGAAGGAAAATATAAGAGCACTTCATCTGTATCTGGTTTCATTAAAACTATAAAATTTGTATCTGACAGTCTGTATATATATAAACATACATATATATGTATTTTGTTGTTACAAAACAGTGGAAACACTGCACAAAAGTAACTCAGCTGGTTTTAGTTCACTCCTTAATATGTGCACATTCTACCAATGCTTTCTACCTTTGTCTTGAGTGAGGAAGACTTGAAAGAAGGAACTGTAGGTTGCTCTGTCTGCCTTTCCCTTGGATATCATCATTTTCTTTAT
This sequence comes from Tarsius wallacei, assembly GCA_963574415.1. Lineage (NCBI taxonomy): Eukaryota > Metazoa > Chordata > Mammalia > Primates > Tarsiidae > Tarsius > Tarsius wallacei. Next base: position 55,235 of record CAUYQG010118954.1, on the reverse strand, counting down.
AAGTGACGAACTGAGGAAGCAACAGTAAAGAAGGATTTAATAGAGCTATGTGGTTATTCTCATGTCTTAGTACACCATTGCCTTCTCTGTACTTTTGAAGCAGTTTTTAGTTTGAATCAAAAGCATGGCCTCTTGGGACTGTCAGAACCCCACTTATGAAGCCATGGATATAACATACTTACCTTGTATTCGCTTTGAGTCTTGCTGAATGCACGTGCATATGGGTCCGTCAGAATTCTGTGCTCATGGGGCACTGTAAACGTGATGTGAGAATGGCACAGCAAAGAGAAGAGGACATGCATTTTGCATGCATTTCCTCTGCGCACATGCATAGTCTTGTCCCATTGGATTTCACTTAGGAAACACAGGTTCAAAAATAAAATTATGAATTTCTAGATAACAACAGCAGAGAATTAACCCCAAAAGAGACTCCAGTGTGATTGTACAAGTCATGCATCTATGAAGCCAGCCCTGTGCATCAGGCATTGTTTTATGTGTTGAGATACAGAGTTGAACAGCAAAGCCACGACATTGGCTCATGGAGCTTACAAGGAAATGCACAGATAGGTAAAGGAAATTCAGAGGGTGACAGCATAATTAAGACTATAAAATAGGAAAATGTCTTAAGTGTTACAGATAAGTGAGGCATGGACCATTTTCTGTGTGATCATTAAGAAAGACTTTTCTGGGGAGGTGACATTTGAGTTGAGATATACATGAGAAAAGAGTACCAGACATACAAGAATCTAAGGAAAGCACATTCCTGGTGGAAGGAACAACAAAACTATGATTTCAAAGGGGAATGAGTTTGGTAAATTGCATTGCTACTGATAATGGCACAGGGTAGCCAGGCAGTGTTTGGAGGAACACAGGCCCTCTGATACTTTGCTACTCAAAGTGTGGCCTCAGGACCAGCGCCATCAGCATCACCTTGAAACTTATTGCAAATACAAGAATTTTGTTCCCCATTCTAGACCTTTCAAATAAGAATCTGCATTTTTAGCATTACGCCCAGGGTGATTTGATTCACACTGAAGTTTGAGAGGCACTGAGTTAGAAAACCAAGTGTGACTGAAGTCTCATGTGGGATGAACTTAGAGAATAAGGTAGGGCCAGATCTTCTAGGCTTTATGAATCAGAGAAAAGAGTTGAGATTTTTCTTCTAAGTGCAAAGAAATTTATCAAAAGAATTTTAAAAGACAGTGCAGCTGGGGGCAATAAAGATTCTCTAGATTGAGAAACCCTAGAAAGGAAAAAGATACAGAAAGAGATGTCAGAACAAGTTGCCGCTTTCCAAATTGCTCCAAGGTTTCTCACTGGTGGCAATGTCATAGAACAGGCATACAGCAGACCTACAACATAGTTTGTTGTATTTCTGTACTGTTTTGCATTTGTGTTTGTATGTTTTTCTTCTAGTCAAAACGTTTTCTACAACATTAACTTCTTTGTGCTTTGAGGCCCTTTTCCTATGGCTGGGTGTGTTCTTTTGAGTATAATAAATGTTTCTTTATTTGTGTTGATTAACAATGACTAAAGAAACAAGAGATTTGGATATTTGTATAGGATGCTAGCTATTCTCATCTCTCCTTCGTTTTCTCATACTTTGAGCATCAGTTTAAAAACAATGCAGTAGCAGGAGAAAAATGCTGTAATGTTTGAATGTATGACTCCTTGGCTGGGTAACACTATTTAGTTTGTTAAAACTTCTAAAGTGAGACTTGTTATAATTCTTTTTAAAAAATAATTCTTTGATATATGTTGGCATCAAGCATTTGTTCTCTGAGATATGTTGTAAGAGCCCAGGAAGGCAGTATTGCAGAGTGATCCAAATACAAACCATGCAAATGGTAGGTAGCATCTTCCTTGACATCCCCCTGGGCTCAGACTTGATGTCAGAATTCCTTGCTATCTTCTTGGGCTTCTGGATCCTGAGCTCAGAATTTATCTTTGTCTAAAAAACATCAGTAGGTTCCAGTGTTGCTATTCTTTGCCTATCTACCTGTAGGAAACTTGACCTCCCTCTCCCTATGAGGAGAGGCACAATCTCATTTGCTGTTTTCCAGCTGTTTCTGCTAACAGGCAAAAGATGACTAACAGTCAAAGTTAAGATCCATTGAAAGAAGAATTAGGGTTGGTGGCTCACCTCTGTAATCCCAGCACTTTGGGAGGCAGAGGTGAGAGGATCGCTTGAGTCCAAAGGTTCGACACTAGCCTGGGCAACTTGGCAAGACTTTGTCTCTACAATAAATCAAAAAATTAGCTGGGCATGGGGGTGCACGCTGGTAGTTCCAACTACTTGGAAGGCTGAGGTTGAAGGATCACCTGAGCCCAGCAGATCAAGACTGTGGTGGCCGTGAGGAGGCCACTACAGCCTGGGTGACAGAGTGAGACTCCAACACAAAAAAAAAAAAAAAAAAAGAATTAACTAATATGTTTTCTGTGGGAAAATATAACAATCTTTATATTTCTTCTTACTTGGTAGACATGTTAAATTTTTCTGTTGTCCATGTTTAACCAAAACATTTTTTTGAATTAGTGTTATGGTTCCATTAGATAGTTTGCATCATACTATACTGTAAACTTTTATAGAATCTAATTTGATTTCACTGTTGCCAGCATAAAAAGAAGAGAAAAGAGTTATCAATTTATTTACTGAGTCTCAGTGCTGAAAGTTCCCTGTTTGTTTTCAATATACACTATACTTACTTGAAAGCCTAAATCTAAGTTTGAATAACTCCTTAAAATAACAGATTCCCTTTCATCAGTGAAAGGTTGGTTTGTCGGCATGGATTCACTCTTGAGCACATAATAATTTTGGTAACCTGTGGGTAAGTGTCAAGCATTATGTGCTGGAACATGGTGTCAACTATGACTAGTTTAATAGACATTTATCTGCTCTGGCCATTTATCATCTCTATAACCACAGCTTGGCCAAAGGACTAGATAAAATAAACATGCTTCTTGTGCAGATTTTTTTTGTCAATGTCAGATTATAAACACAAAATTCCTCAGGCAGAAGATAATCTTTCAGGTGGTTAAGAGTTTTATGTATTTGTTTTTACCATACATAAATGCAAAGAAGATTGAGACTTCTTACCATTTAAGCTATCCAAGGTTTATCTTTGTTTTTTGATGCTAATCTGGTTGCTCAGATTTTACACATCAAGTTTTAAAATCAGAGAATCAGAAACTGAAACTTTTGAGTAATAAACTACTTGGAAAAAATTTCACACACCAGAAAGTTTAGAAAATTAACCAAACTAACCTTGCTGTGTATATCATCTACATAAAATTCTGAATGAATGAAAGTCACTAAACCCCATTTCATTATACGATGCCCACTCTAGGGATGTGAATATCTAATATGTCGTGTGACATGGTAAGTGTTAAGGTTTGAATGTTTGTCCCCTCCAAAACTCCTGTTGAAATTTAATCCCAATGTGGCAGTTTTGAGAGGTGAGGCTTTTAAGAGATGATTGGATCATAAGGGTTCTGTCTGCAAGGACGGATCAATTCACTCATGGATTAATGGGTTACCAATGGAGAGAGTGAGGTTGGTGACTTATAAGAAGAGGAAGAGAGACCCAAACTTGCACACTCAGTTCCCTCATCATGTGTTAATCTGAGCTACCTCAGAACAATGCAGAGTGTCCCCATCGGCAAAAAGTTCCTTGCCATATGCAGTGCCTTGGACTTGGACTTCTGAGACTCCGTAACAATAAAAAATAAATTAAATTAGATCCTTTTCTTTATAAATCATCCAGTTTCAGGTATTGGACTTATGGAGAGATTTTGCTGCTGATGCTGTTTAACTTCATGCTAGATTCTGAAACAGATCTTCTGTGGAGGCAAAAGGTAAATGATTAAAGATTAGCTCTGAATTTAGGCTTACTTAGGTTCTCTGATCTGCAATCTGGATTCCTGCCTCTATGCCTGAATCCTGCAATGACTGGGATTGCTTGCGTCAGACCCAGTTCTTGTTGGAGCTTTCCTATGCCCAATGGAAGTCAAGCCAATACCAGTCCACCAATCTGTCTGACTCCCTGGCAAATGCAGCTACTCTTCTTCAGTGGTCACATGCCCAACCAAGTTTAAGATGATCTGTTTGTTGGATACAGTTCCATCTCTTTAACACACAGTAATCAAATCTTGTTTGTCTCTTAGTGTTCCAGGAATATCTTTAGTCTCACATTCTCATTTCCTCACACTAAAAACACCAACCTTTGGCCTTTCTCCTATGATTCACCTTCCAGCCTTATCTAACTGTAGGGTTTTGACTGGATTTATTTTTGTGATTGGACTCTGTCCTGGCATATTCCATTGCTACCTGAGCTTGCATTATGATGGGGAGAAGAAATTCTAAGAAGTCTTGTGGTTGGTATACTACAACCCTTGGCAGCATTATTAATCTTGGGAGATTTATTTCTCTCTAATAATGTACACCAGCACATAAACTGTGCTATAGAATAATGTGGTAAAATTAAATCTCAATCATAATTTCTATTTTGGATAGTCACTATGTACCTTGCTAAGCAATTTATAAACATTGCTTAATGTTTATAATGTCTTCTGTCTCAAAATAACTTGATAAGGCAGGTGCTATTTATCACATTGTGCAGATGAAATCCAGAGAGACTGAAACATACTCAGATCACAGTCAGTAAGTGTAAGAAACAGTGTTTTTCCCTCAGTGTGTCTAAGTATAAAGTCATGTTCTTTTTAAAAATTAAATTCGGCCAGCTTCAGTGCCTCAGCCTGTAATTCTAGCACTTTGGGAGGCCGAGGCGAGTGGATTGCCTGAGCCCGCAGGTTCGAGACCTGCCCGGGCAGCTTGGCGAGACCTCATCTCTACAATAAATCAAAAATTAGCTGGGCATGGTAGCACACGCCTGTAGTTCCAGCTATTTGGAAGGCTGAGGTGGAAGGATCGCTGGAGTCCTGCAGTTTGAGGCTGTGGTGGCCTGGAGCGTGCCACTGCACTCCAGTCTGGGTGACAGAACGAGTGAGACTCCAACTCAAAAATAAATAAATAAATAAATATAAATTAATTTATTTATTTTATAGTCAAGGGGTACAAGTGCATGTTTATTATGTGGACATGTTAGGGATTGGGTTTCAGGTGGCTCATTCTCCCGACAGAGAACATTGTACCTAATAGGTAATTTCTGATCCCTAATCCCTCTGCCTCCTTGCCTTTTAGTGTTCCCAATGCCTATTTTTTCCATCTTTGTGCCCATTTTTAACTCCCATATATAGGTGAAAACATAGAGTGGTTGGATTTCTGTTTCTGTGTTTGTTATCTTAAGATGTTGCTCTCTAGCTCCAGCCATGTTGCTGCAAGGGACATAATTTTGTTCTTTTTCATGGTTACAAAATATTCTGTGGTATATATATACCACATTTTCTCTATCCAGTCAATCATTGATGATTTAGGTTGGTTCCATGATTTTGCTATTGTGAATAGTGCTGCAATGAACATACGAGTACAGGTCTTTTTTTTAAAAAAAAAAAAAAATTGATTTCTTTTTGGGGGGTAGATACCTAGTGGGATTTCTGGATCAAGTGGTAGTTCTATCTTTAGTTCTTGGAGAAGTATTTATACTGTTTTCCATAGAGATTGATCTAGTTTAAAATCCCAGAAGTATATGAGCATTCTTTTTTGTCCATATCCGAACACCTGTGTTTCTTTGACTTCTTAATAATAGCCATTCTGACTGGTATATGGTGATATCTCATTGTGGTTTTAATTTGTCTTTCTCTGATGGTTAGTGATGTTGAGCAGTTTTTCATGTTTGCTGCCCACTTGTATATCCTCTGTGGGAAATGTCTACTTAAATCCTTTGCCCATTTTTTGATGATTTTTTAAAATATTGAGTTGTTTGAGTCCCTTTCAGATTCTGAATATTAGTTGTTCATCTGAGGCATACATTGCAAATGTTTTCTCCCATTATGTAGGTTTTCTGTTAGCTCTGTTGATTAATTATTTTGTTATGCAGACTTTTTTTAGTTTAATTAAGTCCGATTTGTCTGTTTATGTTTTTGTCACATTTGCTTTTTCATAATACATTTTTGCCTAGGCTGATGTGCAAAATATTTTTTATTATGTTTTCTTCTAGAATTGTTATAGTTTCAGATCTTATGTTTACATCTTTGATCCATCTTGAATTAATTTTTGCGTATGGTGAGAGGTAGGAGTCCAGTTTCATTCTTCTGCAAATGGCCAGCCAGTTTTTCGAGAGCCATTTGCTAAATAGATTATCCTTTTATTGGCTTTGTTGACGATCAGTTGGTTGTGTGTGGCTTTATTTCTGGGTTCTCTACTCTGTTCCATCTATCTGTCTCTTCTTGTAGCATGCTGGTATGATTATTATAACCATGTAATATAATTTGAAGTCAGGCTGTGAGATGCTCCACATCTATTCTTTTTACTTAGGACTGCTTTGGCCATTTGGGTTCTTTTTTGGTTTCATATAAACTGAAGGTTTTTTTTTTTCTAATTCAGTGGGAAATAATGTTGCTGTTTTGATAGGGATTTCACTGAATCTGTGAATTGTTTCAGGCAGCATGGTCATTTTTAACAATATTGGTTCTTCCAATTCATGAGTGTGGGAAGTTCTTCCATTGTTTGTGTTGTCTACAATTATTTTAAATCAGTGTTTCATAGTTCTCCTTATAGAGATATTTTACTTTCTTGGTTAAGTAAATTCCTAGTTTTTTTTGTGTGTGTGTGTGTGGTTCTTGTAAATGGAATTGAGTTCTTAATTTGGGTTCTCAGCTTGAGTATTACTGTGTAGAGAAATGCTACTGAATTTTGTGTATTGATTTTGTATCCTGAGATTTTACTGAAGTCATTTATCAGGTCTAGAAGTCTCTTGAAGGAGTCTTTAGAATTTTCTACACATACAATCGTATTATCAGCAAACAGAGATAATTTGACTTTCTTGTTGCTAATTGGAATGCCTTTTATTTCATTCTCTTGCCAGATTGCTCTTGCTAGGACTTCCAATATGATATTGAATAGGAGTGATGAGACTGGATATCACTATCTTGTTCCATTTCTGAAGGGAGAATATTTTCAACTTTTCCCCATTGAGTCTGATATTGGCTTTGGGTTTGTCATATGTGGTTCTTATTATTTTGAGATATTTTCCTTCAGTGCCTAGTTTGCTGAGGGTTTTTTTAATCGTGAAAGGATGCTGGATTTTATCAAATGCCTTTTCTGTATCTACTAAAATGATCATATGGTTTTTGTTTTTAATTCTGTTTATGTGGTGAATCATGTTTATTGATTTGCAGATATTGACCTATCCTTGCATCCTTGAAATAAAATCCCCTGTCATGATTAATTTTTTCTGTATGTACTGTTGAATTTGGTTTATCAGAATATTGTGAAGGATTTTTTCATCTATGTTCATCAGAGACCAAAGTCATATTCTTAATCACAACATTATACATGTGTCTAAGGATAATCAGAATTTCAGATTTGTTAAAGGTTTATATTACCTTTAATAAGATAGCACTCATAAGGTTTTAATGTACATTATGTGCTTTGAAAACAAATACCCAAATATCTGATGGTGGATTAATGTGATTTTATCTATAACCTTTTCCTCTGTCTAATCCAAGATACTCATTAAAGTAATGAGGCCTATTTGAAAAAGCATAATACTAACACTATTTTTCTACTTCAACATCAAGCATGTCCTCTAAATTCCATAAATAAAAATACCTGCAGTGAGTAAAAGTTATTTTAAAAATGCTTATATCTATATCTATCTGGATATAGAAAAAATTGAGACATCTTATGATATTAAGACAATAATAGCAGTGATTAGGAATAAAGACACAAAAGGAAATAGAAGCAAATGGCAGAAACCATGCTGCATATATGTATAATACCAAAAGCTAAGAGAAAAGGAAGTATGTGGAGTTATATAATTTTTCTTTTAAAAAAACACTCTTTAGACTTCTAATTTGATCATTTTTTCTGATTTTTAAGAAGTCATTATGAACATTAAGTTGGTTTTTCTTATATAATTAAAGGAGAAGGATATTATGTTAAATCTTTAAAAAAGACTAACATTTGGTGAGTAACTATTTGTGCAAAACATGATGTAAACACATCCTCCCAAGATATGTCTAAATGCATTCCTCCAATGCAGCAATACTGAAAGTAGCTTATATCCCTCTACCCCCTACTAGACTACAAATTCTTTGCATACAGAGATGTCTTGATCATCCTTTCTTAAAATCCATACCTCTGTAAAATGGAATGAGATCTTTCCTGGGTGGAATCTTACCTGACAACTCTTTCTAAAGTAACCATATCCCCACAAAGATACTTGGTCATTCTGCTTTATTCTCTTCATAATTCCTATCACTTATCTGAATTTATATTGAACTAGTGCTTGGTTTTCCTTCTTTGTTTTCTGAATATATTACTAACATAAAAACTATGAGAGCATTGAATTTGAAAGCCTTGTTTAAGATTTATCCTCAGCTCTTAACACAATGCCTAATACATAGTGTATGCTCAAAATAAATATTAGATAAATAAACCAATCAATCCGTTTATACCTAACCCCAGCTCAAAATGCGGTACCTAATTGATAATCTAAATTTGCTTGCTGAACCAAATTGAATTTATAAAATTCTCTAACTGGTGAGGAAACTGGACTTGAGGAGAGTAACTAATGTTTTCAAGGCCACAAATTTAGTAAGTGGAGAGTTTGGAACACGATCCCAGGTCTAAGCATATTTTCTGCTCCACCAGCGCTGCTTCAGGGAGGCTACCCTCATTCTAAGGGTAGCATCCAGGCATGTTGATGTCTAGTGATGCAGCCTATTAGAGAGATGAAGCTTAGAGAATCTAGAAATCTATGCGTGAATAGTACACCTCAAATAGGCTTAGACAAGTATAGAATAGAAATTTATTCATGGGTGATTTCTTTGTGTTACTAACTGACAAGCCATCCATATGCTTTACCAACCAGATATGGGTGATGCAGAATTATTGTTCTGTAATATAAGGTGAAGATCTTAAGATGTACCTTCTTAAGCACACTTGTAGAGGGAAGTGGACTAAGAGGATACCTTTTGGAAGGACAACATTTTTTTCCTTAAGAGGAACTTTAAATCTATACCAGTCCTTGAAAAAAAGCACTTGGTAAAACACGTTTCATTGTTTTATCATACAACATGAAGGCGTTTAGTCTTGAAAAATTTTAATGGAAAATATTAATAATGGAAATGGTTGGCTAGAAATAAGTTTATATGTGCCCTGTGAAATGTTTAGTTTTTTGAACAGTACTTAACATGGTGATTGATCAAGATGAATGAGCTGTAAAATGCAGCCAAAGTAGCTGAATGAATTGACCTGTTGAATGAGGTTCTTAGTATTGTTTACCTGAATAATACTGTTTACCAAATATAGATGGAAATAATTTTTACTAAGCTGCTACTTTTGACAATAATTAATAGCTACTGTCAGCTGCTTCTGAAAGTCTGCTCCTTGTTAGACATAATAAAAAGCATACAGCAGCAGAGAATGACTCATGACTTGTCCATTAGTGGAAATAACATATGCTACAGAGTCAGTTCAATTCAGTTTCAAGTTTTGGTTATGGTTATTGAGGTTATTGGAGGAGAGATACTGAGGACATTACCTCTCTCTGCTTCATACGGTAGTTCAGTAGTTTTGAAAATGACATCTAGTGAATATATGAAGTGCTTAACCCAGGGCTTGTCTAAGTAGATAGAACTCAATAAGCCTGCCATAATCTAGATACATGCTCTAAAACTGTGTATCTTACATCTGATCCAAGCCAAAAGCCCTAGTAGAGAATTTGGATTTTCATTGTATCTTGTCAGGAAAGTTAAATGCACCTATTTCACAACTAATTACATTGTGTCCTAACCCCTTTCTTTTTTCCTTCAATATTTTTGTTCCTTCATGGCATCTCTGATGCTTCTCACTTAGCTCTGTTTATCCCTCAAATAACAATTACAACTAAATTTTTTATATACCCAGTTTATGTCACTATTGAATTTATTTTATTTGTGCCTGCTAGTTGCTAAATGCTAGAAGCAACTAGCCAGTTACAGATAGATTATTGCAATCCACCCATGCAAGATAAAAGTAAATTAGGCTGTTCAGCCCTCATTCTAAAGGTGGGATGACTTTAAGGTTGGAGGAAATTCTATTTGAAGACTGGAGATTCAGCGTATAGTGAGCTACTAGAGACGGGAACATCTTCCAACTTGCCAAATGCTTCCCAGTATCTTGACTTCGAGGTCCATGATTCAATTGACATATGACTCAGGTAGCCACAGAGGGAACTGGAGAGATTTTGGGGGGAGGGGATTAAAAAATGTCAAACATTGCTTCAAAGATCTTAGCTATAATTTGTTTCTTCTTCAACTTTATTTTTTTTTATTTTTGTTTTTTTTATTTTTTTGAGTTGGAGACTCACTCTGTCGCCCAGACTGGAGTGCAGTGGCTGCTCCAGGCCACCGCAGCCTCCACCTGCTGGGCTCTGATGATCCTTCCACCTCAGCCTTCCAGGTAGCTGGAACTACAGGTGTGCACTACCACGCCTGGCTAATTTTTTTTTATTTATTGTAGAAATGAGGTCTCGCCAAGTTCCCCAGGCGGGTCTTGAACCTGCGGGCTCAGGCAATCCACTCACCTCAGCCTCCCAAAGCACGGGATTACAGGCTGAGCCACCCTGCCCGGCTTCTTCTTCAAACTGTGTTCTTCTTCCTACCAATGAAAGGCTTACAATGACCACGGAAGTGGAAGACTTTTACCTCCTTATTGATTTGCAGCTATAAACACCAGTCATTACTCACTTTGCTATACACTTGTTTCAGATGAAGCCTTCCAAAGAAATCAAGTCGCAATCCCTCTGGGTTGGGAAATTCTCCTAAAATACTATCACTTGAGCTTGCCTTTTCTCAACATTCAGGACCTAATACTTTTGCAACATTTGGATTCCATGAACTGCCCATGACTAAGTCTCTTCTATCTCACATACAGTGCTGCCTGAAATTCTTTGATTTCTGATAGGGAGGAGCCACTGTGAGTGGTTCCAAAACCTGCTTGATTGCAAGCCACAAGAGGCCAGCCATGTCCCAGGGCTTCCATTTCTGTGAAGGTAAGGGACAGCATCCTTAAACCCATTTGAGGAGATTTGACATTGAATCCCTAACCAAACTAGATGTCCATAGAGGTTGTGGTTAAAATTAATTTTCATTTCACAACTTTACAAGTGAACTTTGAAAATTATTCATAAGGTCATATAATTCTGGTTTTCTTCCCCCAAATTCCAACTGTGATATTATGTCTAACTTGTGTCTGTAGTTTGAATATGTGTTCTTGGAGCCATAACTCTCCGTGTTTGGATGGCGCCATAACTCTACATGTTTGGACAATGGGCACCTCTTTCTCACAAAATTGTAATAGTGAAGTGGAGAATTTCTTTGGCACAAGTCTAAAAGTAATGTTTTAATCTGAGGTGCAGTTAAGTATATCACCTAAGAGGCAGAATCTCTAAAAAAAAAAAAAAAACCACCCAAAATGCAAAAGATAAGGCCCAACAAAATCCCACCTTTTTTTTTTGAGTTGTACTCTCACTCTGTTACCCAGGCTAGAGTGCAGTGGCATGCTCACGGCCACCCCAGCGTCGACCTGCTGGGCTCTGGAGATCCTTTTGCCTCAACCTTCCAAGTAGCTGAAACTACAGGTACACACTACCACCCAGCTAATTTTTCGACTTATTGTGGAGACCAGTTCTCACCATGTTGTCCAGGCTGGTCTCGAACCCGTAGGCTCAGGCAATCCTCTCACCTCAGCCTCCCAAAGTGCTGGGATTACGGGCTTGAGGCACCACTTTTAAAAGAGTTGTATTTAAAGAAGAACATTTGGAAGAACACTTTCTTTTGTGTTTTTCTTGCATTCCATTCTTACTTCCACCAGGATATGATAATTCCTGACTTAGGGAAAAAAAAAGCTTATGTATACAAGCGGGGACCCGCCAAAACCCTAAATTATCTTTTTGGAGTTCAGGCCCCTTGTAGTACAGACTTCCCACTAGGTAATTGTTCTGGGGCCTCATTGGCATCAGTGTACCAACTAGCAGTTTTTGTGAGAGGCTGTGTTCAGGTTCAGTGAATTTTTTTTTGAGATTCTTTTAGCATGTTTGCTTGTTTCATGATGGGTGATTTACACAAACAATCTAATCTGAGTATTCAGCAGTTTTTAACCAAAAATGACATAACCCCCATGCCCCACCCTTCCTCTTCACTTGCTTTCACTCAAGCAACTATTTTTTTTATTTCCTCAGGTGAAAAAAAGTCCTCAAAAGGAAACTTTTTGCCAACATGGAAGATGTGAAACAAAACAAAACAAAACAAAACAAAAAAATCCGGCATTAGCACTAAAAGGCATCAAAACTGAAAAGTTAAAAAACTGTTTGGAGCAGCAAGAAAAGCACGTCTATAGGTGTATCGCATTAAATGGAGAGAACTTTGAGGTTGACTGAAGTTTAAACATGTAAGAATAAATATAAAAATTTTTATAAATACATTCCAGTTTTTGTGGGGGAGGTCCCACATGCATATAAGTATACTATGTCAACATTTCATATTATTCATCAAAAAGCAACATGATTCCTAATTTCTCTAGCCATCTGAGCAAGTTTGAAGTCTATTCAACTCCCAAGTTTATCATTTTATTCCTCTTGCATAGTTTCCTGCCCTTTCACTCCTCCTAATACATTTAGCTAAATGAGGAGAGTTGCTTGTGATCACTCTCAGAGAAAGGATAGAGTTTTGTTTCTCCACAGCCCATGATGAAATCAAAGTGTACCTCCCTTCCCGCTCCCTCTCCATCCAGTGCCACTTCTCATTTCTCACACATATGCACACACTCACACATGAGTAGCAGGCAGGCACATCGCATGCCTCCACCCCATTTCCACGGCGCCTTCCTACTTCTCCTTTACCCTCTATCCTCCATTGTCTCCTTCCTTTTCCTAAGGTCAGTGAGTGATTTCTCTTTCTAGCTTTGTTTTCTTCACTGATTTTTGTAAAATAGATGGGAGCTAGAAGGTTTACTATAAAAGGTTAGGTTAGGAAACAGTGATTCCAAACCCAGTTTATTATTAGAATCCCAGTAGAAGGCTAAAGAGTACACATTGGCAGATCCGCTATCATAGGATAGTAGGCGTGTATGAAGTCGAGGTACCTATGATTAAAAAAAATGATACCACAGGTAATTTGGATGGTTAAACTCTGTGCATTTTGGCCTTGAATTCCCAGTACTTAGGGCTAGCAGATATTCCTAAGTATATGTGTTGACTATGTATCAATTAAATTATATTATAGCTAATTGGTGTGACAGCTGGTGATGCTTACCACAATATTGTTGAGCAGAATGTTAAATATTCCTTATCACAAAAGATTTGGGGGAAATCCGAGTTCATCAGAAATAAATTTATTTAAGCAGGACTTCCCATATCTTTTAATTGTTGGTGTGAAAAAGGAATCTCTGTGAGATATATACATCATCAAGCTTAGTTGACTATGCATCTGGCCTTTTTTTTTTCTTTTCTTTTTCTTTTTTTTTTGAGTTGGAGTCTCACTCTGTTGCCTTGACCTGCTGGGCTCCGGCGATCCTTCCGCCTCAGCCTTCCAAGTAGCTGGAACAACAGGCGCGCGCTACCACGCCTGGCTAATTTTTTGATTTATTGTAGAGATGAGGTCTCTCCAAGTTGCCCAGGCGGGTCTCAAACCCGTGGGTTCAGGTAATCCACTCACCTCAGCCTCCCAAAGCACGGGATTACGGGCTGAGCCACCGAGCCCGGCTCATCTGTCCCTTTTAAATTACTTCTTATTTACTTATCTTTAGAAAACATCTTGCTGGACCAGTATTAGGCAGAATACAGTTTAGAGAAACTACTCTGGGATTGGCTCAGTTGCTGACAGAGTGGTACAATGTTGCACATCTGTATGGCTTATTTCTCCAGGTCTTTTAAATTCTGGCTGCATGTGAGAATTACCTGGGGAAGTTTTAAAACTCACAGATGTCTAGGCTTCACTTGAGACCAATTTAATCATAATCTCTAGGGGTCAGATGACATATTAGAATTTTTTAAAAGATGATTTCAATGTGCTGATTAGGTTGAGAATCATGGCTTTGGAACTATAAGAAAAAAATGTTAAATATATTTTAAATTATTGGCTACCAACAACAGTCAGCACTTATTGTTAATTTCGTGCCAAGCATTTTTCTCATGTATCCTCTAACTAAATTCTCTTGGTTATTTTGGGAGGCAGATACTGTTATTATTCCCTGCTTTAGTTTGTTTGTGCTGCCATAACAAAATTCTTAAGACTGGGTAATTTATAAATAAAAGAAATGTACTTATTTCAGTTCTGGAAGCTGAAAGTCCAAGGTCAAACTGTTAGCAGATTCGTTGTCTGGTGACAGCTTGTTCTTTGTTTCATTGTGGTGCCTTGTTGCTGTTGCATTACCTGGAGGAAGAGTTGGAGGGCAAAAGAGATTAGGGCCCTGCTTTCAGCCTCTCATATAAGGGCAACAACCTCACTCAGGAGGATTCTGCCTACAGGCCTCGCTTCTTCATACTATCGCATTAATGACTAAGTTTCAACATATAAATTTTGGAGGGTCACATGCATTCAAACCACAGAATTCCCTCTTATCCATGATGAAACTAAGGCATTAGAGATAAAATGTACAAAAGACATGCGACTTGTGAGCTAGAGGGTTTATATCTAGGCACTTGGATGCCAGAGCTTGGGGAGTTCACCATTATATGCCTACTACACAGCTTCTCTAAACTTTTTTTATTTTGGTAGAATCTTTACATACTTTAAGGTAACTTATTATCTGCATTTACTTTTTTTTTTTTTTTGAGTTGGAGTCTCACTCTGTCACCCAGACTGGAGTGCAGTGGCACGCTCCCGGCCATCGCAGCCTCGACCTGCTGGGCTCTGGCGATTCTTCCGCCTCAGCCTTCCAAGTAGCTGGAACTACAGGCACGCGCTACCACGCCCGGCTGATTTTTCGATTTATTGTAGAGATGAGGTCTCACCAAGTTGCCCGGGCGGGTCTCGAACCCTCGGGTTCAGGAAATTCACTCACCTCAGCCTCCCAAAGCGCGGGATTACCGCTGAGACTCGAGAGCCACCGAGCCCGGCTTGCATTTACTATTTTAAAATGCTAATAAAAAACCTAATTAACCCAGCTCTAAGTTCTTCTATTTATAAAATCAAATGCTTTAAATTTTGGCCATTGTAAGATATTTTTGTATTTTTAATCTACTCTATTAGAGAATTCTTTTAATAATTCTACACATAAAACATAACTAAAGTTGTCTTCCCTCCTCTCTCCCGCATTTGTCAGTGAAATAGGGAATTGATTTAGGCCAAATATTCATGCCAGGTAAAATGGCATTCATGTTGTTTCAGGTAGTCAAATAACTCAGCCTTTCTTTCTCTTGGGTAGTAAAAATGTTTTTATTAAATTCACGTCAATTAAGTCTAAAAAAATCCCTTAATCTTATTATCATTTCTTTATTATAGCAAAACCTTACTAGAACGGAGCCCAAATAATGGAACTTTTAAATTATTTAGGAAAATATTCTATTTCTCCTTCATTGAGAAGAAAGGAAGAACAGGGAATTTGAAGTCAGAGGCCTCCAAAAGTTACATTACTATTGTTCCTTCCTCTGAGATTCTATTCTACTAATTAAAAATGTGCATACTTAAATAATGTTAGTTTTTCTCTTGGAATCCTTTAGAAATCAACGCAGAGCTAGCTGGTATGACCTCAGCAATAAGAAGACAGATAATCTTCCATTTGGAATTTAGGACATGCAAAATTGTATTGTTATTTATTCTTCTTTCTTTTTTAAACATCCATACTGTTGCTGCAATTAGATATTAAGTCTCTAGGGTCTGTGCATTCTTTCCCTTTTGATTCTTAGTTCCTAGCAATAAATTATGGATTTCTCCTAGCAAATAAAGATGGTTGGTTGATGATGGAAGCAATAGAGAACCAATCTTCTGTGCAGCCAGCTTTTATAACAACTATACATATAAACAAATTAATATTCCTCAGGCATTTTAAGATAATGAGTCACTGAAAAACATTATAGATATATGTTTACAATGATTTTTTAATATTATATATAACATTTATATTTTATTTGTTTATATATTTATGTATTTATTTGCAGTTATATTTTAATGTTTTACTTATATTTATATGCAATATATCAGATATAATATGCTATTAATTTGGCCTGTTATAATTTTATGGACAAACTTGCTATTCAAAGTGAAATAAAAATGTCTTACATTTCTGTGGTGCTTTTTATTATTTAACATTCTATCTTGCTGTCTCTGGATTTCCACAACCCTGGACAGAAGGCAAGGCAGATTTCTATTTCTGTGGGTTTCTTTGCTCAGAACACAATTTGACCTAAAATGAGCAAAGCAAATACTGTCTGTTCTAATAACTAGTTGTGACTTTACATAAGCATGAGTTTTCATTTGGGAACATTTAAAAACTGGCTTTCTAATTAGAAAGAAAAATTTTTTTCCCAAAATATATACAGAAAAAAAAAATCACGACCATTTAGGAGATGAGCATGATTGTGTCGTCATCTTTGAATTGTACATGAGTCATTGGAGAACCCTGGCCTAAGATTCCAGTGGTGCCCACCTCTCTCAACTGTTGACATTACATAGAGAGGCATGTTCTTGGCTTCTTGGGTTTCAAAGACTGAAGACTGAGATCCCTACAAATCATCTGAAAATGTCCCCTGAATACTAACCATAGTTTTAAAAAAATGTTTTAAGTGCTTAAATTTGAATATTCTTGTAAAAAGAATTTCACAATGGATAACAAATACCAATAACTTAAAAGGGTCTAATCTTATTGTGTAAACAATCTATTTTTTTTTCCTTCAGAATGAATTTATCTTAGTTTTGTTCCCTATTCTTTTGACAAACGTCACATATCTAACCTCCACTCAGTAACTTCACGTCTCTTACTTCATAATTTGTAAAATTGACAGACTAATAATACTTCCTTTATAAATGTTGGTTTAAAGTTATAAAAGATGAAACACATCAAATATTTAATAGACCGACTTTCACATTCTGGGAGTGCTAATAATTGTGGGTATTATTAACAACAACAAAATGTATTTCAATAGGGTTCTATTCAATAAATTTGAAATACATCTTCAAAATATCTTTAAAAGATCTTTTAGGTCGCATAAAGCAAAAGATATTCCAGATAATATAGAGAAAAGATGTTAATGCAAAATAATTTGCTTAATCTTTGCAAATACCTTCTGAATTGATTTAATTATGCCCATTTTATTGATGTGAATCTGGATCTCAGTAGGATTATTCATAACTTACCCTAGCAAAGGTGCACTGTTAAAAATTAGCTGAGCTGGAACTTTAACTCGGGCTTTGAATCCTATCCCAGTGCTCTTTTCACTTCACAATAGTTAAATATCTAAGATTTTTTTAACCTTTGACCACTCTTGCTTATTAAACTCTAAAATCACAATATAAAAACCTTGCACACTGCACTGCTTATCTTATTATTATTATTATTATTTCTCTTTTTTTTTTTTTGAGTAGGAGTCTCACTCTGTCACCCAGACTGGAGTGCAGTGGCCGCTCCCGGGCACCACAGCCTCGACCTGCTGGGCTCCAGCGATCCTTCCACCTCAGCCTTCCAAGTAGCTGGAACTACAGGCGCGCACTACCACGCCCTGCTGATTTTTGATTTATTGTAGAGATGAGGTCTCGCCAAGTTGCCCAGGCGGGTCTCAAACCTGCGGGTTCAGGCAATCCACTCACCTCAGCCTCCCAAAGGCGCGGGATTACAGGCTGAGCCACCGAGCCCATCTTGTTTCTTTTTTAGTATATAACAAACTATAGTGATTTTTACTCAATATTTACTTTATTGGTAATTAGAAAGCCAATTCTCTCTGGCTCTTGAGATTCCTTTTACAACACAAGCATTATGCCACCTGTCTCGAAGACGGACATCATTGGACACAATGAGAGAAACTCCTAGCTATGTCTCCTGTAATGATGTGAACTTGTTGTCCATTCCTCTATAAAGGATCCCCTCTCTTCCTCTCAGATTGCAAATCAAAACTTGATGGACTTCTGCACTAATACTTCATTTTCCCCTCATGGATACTGTTGGTCTCATAATTAATTACACTTTCCCCATGATGTTACAAGCTTAGAGAACATCTTGAGCTCATCTTTAGCAAGTGGACTCCACACCATGCATCTTTGTGTCTTGCTGTCTTGCCTTTATTTTTGTGTCTTCTTCCTTTCCCCCTTTATATTATTTTTTGTTTATTCTTCCTATAAATTTGAAATTACTTTTATTTTGTATGGATCTTTGTAAATGCCCTTCTGGCACAAACAAATCAAGCAACTTCAGCTTTTGCATGTAGTTAATTATCTGATTTCTGGATTCCTGGCAGGTGTTTCTAAAGAAAAACTCGGATATATCACATTTTTCGTCTTGCTTTGGTTTACTCAGCCAATTTGTAGCATAACATCTTTGGGGTCTATAAGAGGTTTAGGACTCCTTCTGAGTGGCAAATATAATGTAAAAAGATTAAGTATCCCTGCAGAAAGTTGTAAACAAGTTCCTTTATGTGAGAATTATTAGGTCATGGAATATTTTGTTGAAGAAATTGTAGGGGAGAAAAGCCTTTTTTATTAGGCATTTAAAAAGGAGATTAGACAAGGCATTAAAAATTATACCACAGAAAAGAATGCTCTGCTGTAGAATGGTTTGACTGGAAGCTCCAAGACTCTAAGTGAAATTTCTCATTCATAAATCAAATGATTGGATAAAGATTCTGCTTAGCAAAAAAAAAAATATATATATATATATATTCATTTCTTTAGATAATACTTTAGTCTCTTACAAAACATTTATTTAAAATATTTCAAATAGTGCCATCCAACTGCCTTTCCTTCCCACTGACCTCCTACCCAGCACCTTTAAATTGGGCAGCAGGAGACGTTGTACTGAACATATTATCTTTATAATTTCACAGGCCCCTCAGCTGGAGTTCAGGATCAATTCTCACACTTTAATCCTATCTGCCAAAGAATTTTTAAACTACATAACTGACAAATAACCTCAGCTGTAATTTATGGATCTTTCCTCCATGGGAAATAGACAGTTATAGCTGGTTTTTAATACAAATTGCCTTATAATACTATAAAAGCTGAGTGGTCTTACCAAGACGACTGACTCCACAAACAAAAACAAACTGGAAAACAAAACAGATGAGCACCAGCAAAACAACGACCAGGTGTTGTGTCTATAACGAAGGACACATTCTGGACTCAGCCTCATTATATTTTTTCATTCTCAGTCTAACATTATTGTATTCCTTTGAAAAATAAATAAATAAGTTTCATTGGTACTCTTCAAATTCCTCTCCCAAAAGGGCATTCTTGCCACATCATCATTTACCTTCCTGGTTAGAATATTATTACTTCGTAAAAACGTAATATATAAATAGTTAGACAGTGGTGTTTACTGAGTATTTAGAAAAGATGACAGTTTTATAAGTATCATTTATACATTAAGACTTTATAATATCAATGCAAAATTTCCCACATAGCCAATCCTTATTTGATTGCCACATCTAGCCACTTCAAGAGAAGAGCAGTGTGTCTAAAACTACATGTATCATCTTCCCTACCCAATTTCTAGTCCTCTTTTCATGTTCATATTTTAGTAAATGCCCTGATCATCTTGCTTTCCCTCACTGAGCACATTTAATCTGATACCTGCCAAGCAGCTCCTAAATCTCCTCCCCTTTTCCTCACTGCTATTGTAAACTCACGCCTGCATTAACATCATAGGTCCCAACCATGGTTCTTCTGGATTTTGTTTTTTAAACCAGAAAGATCATCCCAAAGTGTGATTCAGTCGTGCTAATCCCCGTATAAAATGCTTTGGTGTGGTTGATCTGTTTCTTTTTCTTCTTTTAGAAGAAGTTTTAAGCTCTTTGACGTGACTGCAAGGTTCTTCCAGATCTACTTACTTCTTCAGTCCCACCGTTCACCTTCTGATACCCATTGTGCTGTTTCAGGCTATCTTTATTTTTACGATGAGTTTTGTATTCTTTTTGAAATTGTCACTCTTTTTTTAGGCAAGATGTCTTCACCAATGACCTTCCCTCTGCCAAAACTCATTTAGGTGTCCTGCTACTAGATACTTGGATATTATTTCCCATTATACTACTTGTTCACTGTATTTCAATTGTTTATCTCATGTCTATATCTTGCCCACTAGATTGCAAAGTGATCTATGGCCTGTTCATCTTCTAATGCACAGCACCTAGCAGCTAATATGCTATTCAATTATATATTTTCAATGCAACCTTATCTCTCATTCTCCTGCTTTCTTTTATATTCCTTCAATAGCAATTTAGGTTATAGACTCATTGTTCAAATTATTTTAAAAAGTACTTATAAATACATTAAACCTCTAATTAATTAAAATATACTAGATGACTATTTAATTCTTTCAAAAATTTAAGGCTACCCATTACAGGGACATCAAAAAGGACCTTTAATTTACTAAAAATGTTTTTATATTACTAAAAACAAGATCTTTTAAAATTTTAGAATAATTCTGTTGTACTATTTGTTTTAATTTTTTTTCTTATTGGCAAGAATTTTTTTCTATTAAACTTATAATGTGGCCATTATTAGCTTGATTTATATGCTGCAAATGAGAAAGTTGAGAGGGGGTTTAAGAAGTTATTCTTCTGCCCTTGATAAGTCTGCACTTAAAACTTTCCAAAGATAAATCTGTTTAATTTCAAAACAACCTCAGAATGTATATTTCAGGAACAATATAGCATGAACTTTCATTATAACCGATATTAACATGAAGGTAGAATGCAGTTCATTCAAAAATTTTATTTTGTCAAGGGTAGTAATACTGCTTGACATTACAAAATATTGGAAGGCATTTTATAGCAGACTTGTAAATAACTTCTTTTAAATATTGAAATATTTATGTATACATTCAAACAGCAAAGATAAAATATTGGTCACATTTTTCCATTTGGGAAACCTTCATGTTTCTTTGAGTAACATGATAAAAATCTAAGTTTAACAAATAGAGTAAGTTTGTAGTTCATTCCCGGCTCTGGGACCCCTTGCTTGTCTTTTCCTGTTTAGTTTTTAGCTTACTTGGTTACATAACCACTGCTTTTGCTTAAAGGTCAGCCAAGAGTAAAGTTATATCTTGCTGGAGGTGAGATGTAAACAATGTCTGATCTTGCCCTGCCATTTTTCTTAAATCTTCCACAGAGCTGGGTGAAATTGTGCCAGTATTCATAAAAGAAGATTATGTTTTAGAATCTGTATTGTATTATTCAATAAATATTTCAAGGTGTCTGCAAACAGGGATTAATGGGTATTATACTTCAGGAAACCAGAAAGGTATCAACCCAAGGAATTAAATAAAACACTCATGCCTGATGCTCACATAAACTGTAACTTAAAATAAAATGTGTGTAAACTTCCTTTCCTTTTGTTTCATTTTCTTGTCATAAGATAATACCAAATAAAATTAAATAAGACAAAAATGAAAGGAGATTTTAAGAAATCTAAAATTGACTTTCACTCTGAAAAGTAATGTGTTTCTTCAGTCAACATTGTTAATAGTCAAAGATGGTGTCTGTGTGCAATTAAAACATCTGGATTGAAAACATATGCTTCAACGTCTCAGCAGTGTGTTTCCCTGACACTGTACTGTACACTGGTGCAATTGGAGGCACCCGGACACAAGGGGACAGTACTATAAAGTATTTCAACACAAGTTTAGGTGTATGTATTCAAACATTCGATCGTTAAAATGACTGTATTCTATGGAAAACCTCTGGGCTTTAAAAAAATATATTTGTGTCATTATTAGAGAAGAGTTTGTACCCAATGAGTTGGATTTTTATTTAATGCTTAAGAGATTTATCAGTGATCTTAAATGGATTTCTATCCATTATAAAACTGCTACAAGAGCTTTGCGGAATGTCTCACCATGGTTTTTGTGTCTCTGTTTCTACTTCAGAAAATTCTGTAAATAAGGAAGCTATTGGATTGCCTGGATTACCTATAATAATTTAGGAGGTCATTTTTCCTCATATTAATCAAATTTATTTTAGATACCACTCATTTAAATTAAAGTGAGCAATTAAAGTGGCCAGTACCTAACCAACTGATAGATGCAACTGAACAAGCAATGTTGTTTATCCACTTGCTTAGAAATTATATTTAACAAATTATATTTATGCAGATTGCAATAAAGTGGGAGAATAGTTATTTCTTTGTAAAATATGAAGCATATAATTATTATGTTATATGAAGAAAAAAAAGAAAGACTTTCAAAATTACTTCTTCCATGATCTCTTTGGCATTTAAAATTTTTTCTTAACATAGAGCTTAATATTTCACTTTAGGATTTCTGTAAAAGATGATCAACCACTTTTTCAGGTTTGTGAATTGTGTTCTAAAAGTTTTTTGGTCAATCAAAAACTTCTTTCACCTACGATACAGAAAAGCAGTTGGAAACGTAACACTTCTGTTTAGTTTGTTAAGCTTTCAGAAATTCCAGCTTTGGCTATCATCATCGAGTCTTTAAATGACCAGTTTTTTGAGTTTTCATTAATCTAAAAATCTCAATCTATTATGTCTTAATTAATATTATTTATTGCAACTTGGTACCACCACTGTGGTTTTGAATTTATAAATGTGATATATATATAATCATTATAATATATATGTATAGCAAGTAATTTACATACGTTACCTCTTGAAGAATTAATGACTTGAGATTTTTGAGAATATTAAAACTTTGTGTATTTTAACTTTTATTTTTTTTGAGACAGGATTTTCTTCTCTTGCCCAGGTTGGAGTACAGTGGCTTGATACATAGTTCACTGTAACCTTGAACTCCTGGGCTCAAACAATCCTCCTTCCTTAGCTTAACAAGTAGTGGGGATTATAGGCATGAGCCACCATGTTTGGCTCATTTTTTAATTTAATTGTTTTCGTAGAGATGGGGTCTCACTGTGTTGTTCAGGATGATCTCAAACTCTTGGCCTCAAGTAATCTTCCTGTCTCCACTTCTCAAAGTGCTGGGGTTATAGGCATGAGCTACTATGTCTACCTGGCTAGCTATTTTAGCGTTTAAAATGGAAAAGAAAAGAAAAAGACTGGACATTGGAGCACAAAGGTGAGGACAACTGCTGCTGGGCACTACTGAGGGGGGCAGGGATAAAGAACACACAACCACACATTAGGTACCAAGTCAACTACCAGCGAGGAGAGGGTGCCTCACCATCACACAATTTATGTATGTAGCAAATTCTGCCATGTACCCAATCACTCTAAAATAATTTTTTTAAAAGAGAAGCAAAAGTGTATTAAAAATATGAAAAAAACCAAAGGATTACTTCTCAAAAAATAATTTTTGTTAATTTTTCAGATTATAAGTATATAAAATGTTACAATTTCTGTTATTCTGCTATCTCTCCTGATTTTTTTTAATATATTGGGGACTAAAACTCTGCTGTGGACTGTACCTCTCTTAACTTTGAATGACTGGTTAGTAAATATCTCTTCTTTAAAGTCTCATGAAAAGAAATTCAATGGACAGTCAGAGGTAATGACAAGGCTGTTCTCTCCTGATGAATTGTGAGGCTGGGAAAGAACATAAATGTTGATCAAGTTCAAAGATTGACAAGAATAACAACAAGAATTCAGCTTAAGGTTTCTTTCTCCCCAACTTATACCACTGATACAGCAAACTAACAGGACAGATTTTCCATGAGATCAAGGAACCATGGGGATATATATATATATATCCTAGACTTCCTTTCTCTCACAGCAGCTGCATTTCAGGGGTCAGTGAAGCCTTTGCAGAGTTAGGAATCAGCTAAGTAAGAGAAGTGCAGGCCTAGCAATTGCCACATTTTTTATATACTGGGCTCCATGGCATTTGAGGGTAGCACTGGCATTCAAGGTTCCCCTTGAGCTGTCACTATGCTACAGTCACAATACTTCTGAACTCTACCTTATCACTGGACAGAGAATGGGTTTAACCAGATGGTAATTCATTGTGTCATCATGTTGCCTCTTTCCTTGACTTCTTAGCTCTTCATTACTATTGTTCAAATCTAAGGTATATGTTTCATGGACAAATACTTGGTCTTGTTATTCATCATTGATCTTCAATCATTGTGCCTTTAATCACACTTGGCCCTGAGTGCACAATAATTATTTATTACATAAATGAAGGAATGAAAGAGCTTTCCTTAACCTTAAAATTAACTTTTAAAAATTTATATCACAGCTGTCTTTCCCCTCTAAAAAGCCTCTACAAATGTATATATTTGGAACACTTCAACCTATTTGCTTTTCTTGAAAAATGTTAAATAAGTGGGGAGGTGAATCTCCTCTCTCTCTCTCTCTTTCTCTCTTTCTCTCTCAAATTTAAGTACTAAGATGCATACCTAAATTTAGTTCTTTATTTTTATTTTTTGTTAGTCAATCAACAATCTTCAATATGAATAGAACACTATACTGGGCAATTGGGAAAATACAAAATGCAAGATACAACTTATGAGAAGGTTTTAAAAACCATTTACTCATCTACATATTCCTTGAGGAGTTAAGCTTTATAAAAGGCTAGAATCTTTATAAAAGAAAATTTCCATACAAGTATATATTTATAAATACATATAAGGAGATAGTTATGTGACCAAATTTTATTACTGGTAAAATATGTTACAATTAGCCACATCCTAAGAGAATACATTCACAATATAAAAGATATATTATAATGCAAAACAAGAGGATAAAACAGGAAAATTCCTTTTTTCTACTCTCAACTCTTCTTTTTCTATTTATTTCTTCTGAGATCATCTCAGAAGCATTGTTCATAGTTTAGGTGTGTCTCACTCATTTCATTTTTAATGAACTTATATTTCTACATATATGTGTTACTCTAAATCTTGCCTGTTCACTCATCAACTTGCCTTGGAGATCTTTCAAAATTAGTACAAAATAGATTTATCCCATTCCGATGGTCCTAATCCATGTGGCATTAAACATGTGTGAAATTTCACCTAGTGTTATATTTTGTCGATAGGCATAAATGAACAATGTTTTATTTTCTAGGTGAATTTATGTTTCATTATTTAATCAGATTCCATTTTGTTGGCAAAGTACCAAGATGACCTCCTTGTGAGCATATTTATCACTTGTGGTACTGGTTGATATAAAATGTACTTTATCTGTATCACATGCCTTTAATAAAATAGTGATACTTTTTAATTTACTGTCATTTTTAGAGCTGCAAAGTGAATTACGGATTCTGACTTTCTAATTCTATAGGTAGCAGTCAGCTTCTCAGGCAGAAGCATTGTTCTTTCTTCTACTGGTTGCAACTTCACCACTGTGTATCTTGTGCTATTTGCAAATTTAATGTTTCTTGAAAGGGATTTTTTTTTTTTTTTTTTGAGTTGGAGTCTCACTCTGTCACCCAGACTGGAGTGCAGCGTCCGCTCCCGGCCACCGCAGCCTCGACCTGCTGGGCTCCGGCAGTCCTTCCGCCTCAGCCTTCCAAGTGGTTGGAACTACAGGCGCGGGCTACCATGCCTGGCTAATTTTTGATTTATTGTAGAGATGAGGTTTCTCCAAGTTGCCCAGGCGAGTCTCGAACCCGCGGGCTCAGGCAATCCACTCATCTCAGCCTCCCAAAGGCACGGGATTATAGGCTGAGCCACCAAGCCCATTTGGGATTTTAAAAAATAGAAACGAGGTAATCATTAATATTTACAGAAAAGTAGAAAGATTTCTAGGAATAACTGCTACAAAATAATATTTTGGTTGTCTCAAATTCTTTTCTCCCACTTCATTTGGATGAGCCATGACTACTCTAACTGGATGTCATTTTAATAGAATATTAAGCATTTAGAATTCAGACAGTGTATGTGTTTAAATATATATTCCTGGTGTTCAATAACCTTCTCCTTTAACAAGTATATTGCTACAATATGGGTTCATATCAGAATATGCAATCAAAATGTATAATTTCTAAAGCATGTAACAAGTCTACTAAAGAATAAAAATGCATGCTCTCTGGCTCTGAGATGAAGTTTTTCTATGTTGACAGTGCACAACATGAGTGCTAATGACCAGAGAATAAAAATATACCAAACTGTCATATCTGAGTGACTGTCTCAAGGAGGTCACCAGCCATAGAAACAAAAGGCAAGGGCATAATTAACTCTCCTTTACAAAATGCAAGCACATTGTGCCTACTGATCTAGATTTAGATCCAGGCTATAAAGTATTTTATGTGAAGAAATTATTAAATTTGCACATTAGCCTACTTTTGAGTCATAATAAGTTTCTTTAGCAAAAAAAAAAAAAGTCCTAAGAGTGAAAAAGGGATTCCTACTTTGCCCCAGAGAGCAACACAGCGATTAATTCTACCACCTGAAGCAAAAAAACTCAGAGCAAAAGATTTGCCTTCTATATGACAATCCCAACCGAGAAAAATAGTTTCCCTAAGTGTTCATTAATTTCTGTTGTTTCCCACAAAATATTAGATTTCTAGTCTTCATTTTGCTGAAGCTTGCATGCTATATGATGTATCTTTCTTATTTACAGTACTTTCAAATCTTAACAGATAACAACCCTCATAATTATTCAACCTTCTGTGCATTTAATTCACTGTTATTAAAAAGAGTAATTTCTAGTGACGTTTTAGGTTCTAAGAATGTATTTTTCCCATATGTAAGCTATATTTTAACATATACCTTAGTTTAGAAGTCAGAACTACTTTTCTAGTCACTGAACTGAATGCTTATCCTGAGCAAAAGTTAAATTTCTGATGTAGTTCATATCCACAATGAACTACTTTAAAACAGTGATCTAATTTAAATAGATGGATTATAACACTGGGAATTATGTGTATTAGTTGTGAACAAAAACTGTCTAGAAATTCTGTTGATTGTGAGTATTTGGAGAAGTGATGATAATTAAGAAATGTCTTTTAAAAGTTCCTCTAGTCATAGGCATCATTTAATAAATCACTTGAAAACTAGCTATTATTCTCAGTAGTACAATGAAGTTACACTTTCAGAGATTACCAGTAAAGATTAAAAGTCAAAAGAAATAATCCCTTTCATCCTTCAACCTCCTTGATTTCATAGTAACATATATGATATTTTGGCCATCTGCTTCCTGTATCAACCAAGACTTTTGGTTGCAAGTGACAAAAAGCCCAACTCAACTTTCTTAAGCAAAATGAAAATGTATTGCCACATGGTACTGGAAGAAGGATATTTTTATTCTCAGGTAAACTAAACCCATAAGCTAATACAATTAATCATCTCCCCATCTCTCCTGTCTTTTGCCTTCTGTGTATCAGGTTCTTTCCTACAACAAACAAATATCCTTCATTTGGAAGAAAATGATGGCTACTTGAGGCTTGAGTCATATTATTATATTTTGTGAATCACAGCAAAAGAGAATTTCAGTTTTTCAGTAAGTCTCGGGAAAGAGCTCTAGTTTGGTTCAACACGATTACTGAAGCCAAGGCCACATGCATACTTGCAACCACAAGGCACTGCACAATGATTAGAAACACCAAGAGAAGCACATCAAAGTAGATAAGGGGGTATTATTTCCCAAAAATTACAGGGGAGGAAAGAAGGGGAAAAGTCTAAGGAAACATTTTATTGATCCTGATTCCCCTTTGACATCTCTGATTTATTTTTCCCAACTACTGAATTGGCTTCTCATCCTCTTGTTACCTCCTGCCTCTCATTTAAACATTCTTTAACATCCTATTATTTTTAAAATGTACATTTTCCTCAATAAATAACTCCTCGTAATGCACAGCTGCTGCTAGTGTGCCTATGCAGAAGCATTGCAAGTGTATATCTTTAGACATCAATCAGTACCATCACTATCTACTTGTCACACAAAAGCATGAGTTATAATTTTACCCATCCTCAAGAAGATTACGCAATAAAAAAGAAATACAAACATGCAAGACCCATGATATGGTTAATTTTTAACTGAATTCTTAAATATGAATAGAAAAATTGTTAAGAACTATATTTTACTTTTTGCCACCATCCCTGAGTTTTAAATATGAAATTGACATTCTTGCTGACAAAAGTTAACTTAGAAATATAGTTAATAGAAAGCACTGATTTTCACATATCAGGAACATCCAATGCATATACTCACATAGAAACATCTGGCAAAACACATAGTTTTTTCTTTTTTTTGAGTCGGAGTCTCACTCCGCCGCCCAGACTGGAGTGCAGTGGCCGCTCCCGGCCACCGCAGCCTCGACCCGCTAGGCTCTGGCGATCCTTCCGCCTCAGCCTTCCGAGTAGCCGGAATTACAGGCGCGCACTACCACCACGCCTGGCTAAGTTTTTGATTTTTTGTAGAGATGAGGTTTCGCCAAGTTGCCCAGGTGGGTCTCGAACCCGCAGGCTCAGGCAAGTCACTCATCTCGGCCTCCCAAAGCGCGGGATTACAGGCTGAGCCACTGAGCCCGGCCAAAACACATACTTTGAAAGAGAAACCTTTGTCATGTATTCTGGTCCTCGTGTCTAGCAGTCTACTGAATCCAATGACTTGAGCCCTTCCCATTATCTACATTAGTCACATCTTACGTTCTTTCCCTAATATGCAATACACAACAATTAGAAAAAACCTTTGAATATATCACAGCAAAACCTAACTCTGGGATGTCAGCTTACCTATGTGCTAGTCTAGGTGCTTACTCCACTCTGCCAAAAAATAGACTGCAATTTATTTTGCTTAAAGTGGACGATTTTATATTGCTCTCTTTGTGTCACCCATTATAGGGTAGTTCGGGGCATAACGTGTCAAGTGTCAAAGAAAGGAAGCAAGCATTGTGGGGGTAGAGAGGAAGGAGAGATTACTTTTTGAAGGAACATGGTAGACAGAAAAACAAATTGGGGAGGAAGACGAGTGAAATGTTGAACATTTTCAATTTTAAGTTTTCAAACACCCAACCAGAAGTTGAAAATTGGAATCTAGGATTCAAGATAGAGGTTTCTGCTAGGGACTGAAGTATGGATGTCTTCCAATTAAATTAAATTTTACAAGTGTTTAGCTGTGTGAGTAAATAATTTCTCAGCATCCTGGTTTCCCTGTGTTCATAATGGGGAAAATAATATATAATTATTAAGATATTTTATGAGGATTATGAATTTATGTTAGGAAAACTTCTTCACCCCGTTCTTAGCAAATAGCATAACAGCAAGTAGGATATTGTTATCAATATCCTACTTGCCATTATGGTGTGCTTAGCTCTGTGTCATACTCTAAGAGCTGGTCCTTTGATTGGAGTAAATAAAGTTGTCAAGAAAGAGTCTAACAGAAAGGACCACCATATTAGACTCTCCTGTTTGCTGCACTCACTGACTATTTATCACTCTGTCCTCACCTTTTCTTTTCCTCTTCCGGAATATCCACTTCTTCACTTATATATCTTGAACCCCCCTGTTGGCCAGTACTTCTGAAGTAGCTGATTTCTCTGAGATGGTTTTTGGCTTATTATTTACAGTACTGTGCACAGCTTACATTTATGAAGTGCAGACCATGCAGCTTTATTCAGAATAGCAAAAATATGGAACCAATCATGCTACCCTTTGAAAGAGGACTGGATTTAAAAATGTGGTACATATACCTGATGGAATATTATGCAGCCATAAAGAAGGATAAAATTATGAACTTTGCAGCAATTTGGATGGATTTAGAGTCTATAATATGGAGTGATCTATCTCAGAAACAAAGAACTGAGTATCACATGTTCTCACTCATAAGTGGACATGAACAACTTTCATAATACTACAAGAAAGGGATTGGCAGTAGTGGGAAACTGCCAGGGGAGAGGGAGCACACTTCATCAACAAGGATACCTGCATAATGAACATTTTTATACCTAACCTGAATTGTACTCCACATATTTAAAATAAAATATTTTTTAAAAAGAGGTGTAGACCAAGTAATCCTTGCAACCTCCCTATGAGGAGAAAATTGGGCAGAGTCATATCAAATAACTGACCCGTGATGAAATAGAGCACATAAGAGATACAGAATTTAACCAAGCAGCCTACAGTACAACCCCTCAGTCTTCCCTACCTTCCTAAACTGCTTCTTTTTATAAGAGAAGTATTTATGCCCAGTCCCTCTTCTTCCAACTCTGCCCTTTATCTGATACCTATTTTCAGTCACAAATTTCCAGGAAAACACTTCTTGAACACTGTGGTCATTGATGATCTTTAAACCACAGTGTTCAAATACATCATCTTGCCCAGGAATATATGACTTACAAAGTGAAAACTTAGATGTGAGCTACAATGATTGGTGAAAATAGAATAGTCAGAATTTTAAGAGACAGAGAGAAGGAAGAGAACTTATCTATGCAGAGGTATGGCATGAGTCTGGATACTATCCAAGAGTGAACAGAATACCAGAGGAATGGTAGGGAGCCTTCTAGGCTAGAAAAAAAAAAAAAAGATAAAGGTGAATAAGGAGAATGAGATTGGAGATTTGGACAGATCAAGTGTTTTGAACTATATCTTGAATGAAGCTGTTGGAAAGAAAATTTTAGAAAAGTGATAAAGAATAATTCAAAGCTTCAGGAAGACTTAATCTTTATTTAGGATTAGTTTTATGGGTTGATATCCTGGCTTAATAAAAAAACTGAGCCAGGAAAACTATTGCAATAATAAAAGCTATTGCAAAAATCCAAATATCTAGTAACAAGTGCTTGAAATGTGGTGGTAGTGGGGGGAATGAAAAAAAATTGTGTTGATTCACAAAGCAGTTGGAGGATGACACTAAGGAACTTGATGAGTCATAGGTTAAAGTCAAGATGATTGGGAAATATAGTGACTCACATTCACTTAGGCTGGTCAAAACTGTGTTTCTTTGAAGTGTTTTGCTTTCAGTGAGGATCCAACAGCTAAGGAGCTTTGTCGAATTATGTCCCTATTGACATTGTTCCTTACTCTGAGATATGAATTTTCCCTAGTAATGAAAATTGTAATTTTATTTGATTTTGTAATTTCACCATCTTTGTTGTCTGTGTTTACAAACATACTTCTTAGGACTGTCTTAATATTAGAGGACCACGAGTTTGCTTTGTTCTGACTTTTTCTAGATTTCACGACTCTTCCCTGGCTGTTCTGTGAAGGAGAACAGAAAAGGAGGAGAGGAGAATTGTGGGGTTTCGTGAAATATGTGATTGTATTAATTTCAGATGTTTAGCCCAATAAGATATAAATTCTGTGTTCACAATACTTCTCTAACTTGGGAAAGCATGGAATCTACTTTTAGTTAGGCCACCTCCCACTCCTTATGCAAAAGTAATTAATTCTCTTTATTTGCTTTGATTATTTCTTTGTATATTTCATCACATTTTGTCTTAGTTTGGTGCAAAATTGCACTTACTACCATTAAGTTTTGAGTCCTTAGGGAGAGTATTTATACATGGAAGCTGGACTTTTATGGTAGCTCTTCAAAATTTTTTTAAAAGAGATAGACAAGATAAAGGAGGAACAAAAGAAAAATAACATAAGTAGAAAGGCATGCATATACACATATACATACATATATAGTAATTCTTACTAATTTTTACTCGTTTCCCCATCTCTTTGGCCACATGCTTGTGTGTGTGTGTGTGTGTGTGTGTG
Organism: Tarsius wallacei; assembly: GCA_963574415.1. NCBI lineage: Eukaryota > Metazoa > Chordata > Mammalia > Primates > Tarsiidae > Tarsius > Tarsius wallacei. Next base: position 23,373 of record CAUYQG010118954.1, on the reverse strand, counting down.
TGTGTGTGTGTGTGTGTAGAAAATAAATACATATATATAGAGAACCAGAAACACACACACACACACACACACACACACACACCATGCCTAACTGTTGAAAGCCTGTTAAAGTATCTGTTACGAATATTTTATTTTAAAAGGGTTTCAGCATACCTATGATACTGACAAAGTTGGAGCAATAAGTACATATTTTTGTTGCTTTTTGCAAGTGCTGGACACAAGAAAATTCCCTCTTGAGTAATATGTTGTTGTTTTATCAAAAATGAAGTTGATGGTGAAATGATAAATCATTTCCTATGGAATTAATGATTCAACCAAAAAACAATGATAGTAAGGTGAATTGCTGTCTATGTTGCTTCAAGAAGCAGCTATATTTCATTCATCTCAGTTTCACCTTACTATCATTGTCATTAATGCTTTGTAATTAAATTTTATATGAAGTATATATATTCAACATATGTCCTATCAAAAGTGTGTTTTCTGTTTTCTTGTTTTCATTGTTTTTGACCAACATTTACTAACTATGTCTGCCCAACACTGAGATAAATTGTAGGAAATTTAAGAAACTGACTGAATGAAATAAAAAAACAAAACACAAACATGGTATCCACTTTCAAGTAGCTAACTTTCACATTGCATCTTGTCAACTACACTTTAATTTTGATTTGTCTAGTAGGTTTCTACTTTCAAAGACCATTTGTCTATATCCAGTTTTTCAGAATTTTACCATTCTCCATTAAGAATAAATAAATATATATATTCTGTAGAAACTGAAATGTAGCCGGGCTCGGTGGCTCAGCCTGTAATCCTGCGCCTTGGGAGGCTGAGGTGAGTGGATTGCCTGAGCCCGTGGGTTCCAGACCCGCCTGGGCAACTTGGTGAGACTTCATCTCTACAATAAATCAAAAATTAGCCAGGCATGGTAGCGCGCGCCTGTAGTTCCAGCTATTTGGAAGGCTGAGGCGGAAGGATCGCCGGGGCCCAGCAGGTCGAGGCTGCGGTGGCCAGAGCCGCCACTGCACTCCAGTCTGGGCGACAGAGTGAGACTCCAACTCAAAAAAAAAAAGAACTGAAACGTTTGCCTCCATCTGTCATTTCCACTTTCATTTTTTACTTCATATTTCCCTTTTTTATTTAAAAGAAAGATGGGATTAAATGATATCTTTAAATACTAAGATGGCAAATGACATGATAAAAATTCAGAAGAAGCAATGGAGTATATGACAATTTCTAGTACCTAGCTAAAGTGTGAATGATTGAGAATATTTTATTTTATTTTATTTTTTTGAGTCAGAGTCTCACTCGGTTTTTGAGGCTGCAGTGCAGTGGCATGATCATGGCTCACCACAGACTCAATCTCCTGGGCTCAGGCAAGCCTTCTCCTTCAGCCCTCCGAGTAGCTGGGGCTATAGGCGCATGCCACCATGCCCAGCTAATTTTTAACTTTTTGTAGAGACGAGGTCTCACTATGTTGCCTAGGCTGGTCTTGAACTCCTGGGTTCAGGCAATCCTCCCACCTTGGCATCCCAAAGTGCTGGGATTGTAGGCATCAGTCATTGTGCCTGGCTGAGATTATGTGTTTTATGGGGCTACGTGACCTATATACCTCAAAATTATGTAACAGTTTGAAAAAACAATTTGGAATATTGACTTGTCACCAATTAAGAAATATTTCATGACATTTGAGGTTGTACTGCTATATAAATTTTATTGCTGTAAAAACTTAAGAGCTAACACAGATTCTGGTCAGGGAGTTTTACATATGAGGTAACAATGGCATAAGTCCCAATGGTGACAAATTTTTAAGGTAAAAAAACTTTGAACAGAGCCCAAATATATAATGCTCATCTAGTCTGGGGTTCTTTGTCTTAAACTATGTTTCTATAAAAGCCATGTAATATATTTTACTATTTCTTTTATATGCCATATATCTTTATTGTCATAGCAATTCTAACACAATTAGATATGTATATATAACTTTGTCTACATGATACCAATAAGGTTATAAAAAAGAACATTTTATGACATTTATTTGTTTCATCCATTTATAAATATTCAGAGTGCTTACTCTGGATCAGATATTTTGAAAAATACAGAAAGTATCCTGAGGTGTAAGGTAGACATGGCCCAGACCTCTAAGAACTGAGTGACTCGTGAACTGTTTTTCAAACTGCTACTTTAAACCCTCCAGCAACATGAAAGAACATCAAGGATCAGGCAAAAACTGTAGAAGTTACCACAAACCCATACAAAATTTTAGAGTAATGCAGTTATTGACATCTGTCTGTTTCACACACAGTCTTGAGGAGGATTTCATTTGAACAACGAATTATAAACTTAGTCCAGTGGAACTGACTACCTTATACAAAACAGAATAAACTGTGTTTGAGATAAAAGGGAACTATGTCACTGGGCATCTATAATAATAGACACTTTTCTCTAAAATATAAATGTATTGTAAACACATTTCTGGTTTTTTTCTCTATCTCTCCTTATTTTCAATATTCGTTCTTACAGATATTTTTGATAATTTTAACAATGCTGATATTAACCTAATCATCATGTTAAAGAAAGCATAACTTCCCCATAAGTGTAAAATTTTTGCATTTAAGAGAATGTTTTCTCTTGGAATGACGTCACAGTTTTATTTTGCAGTTACATTTACGTTCATTTACAGAATTAAACATTTCTTGTTTGGCATTTTGTATTAATCACTTGGGTGTATTGCCTACTGACTAGGCAATATTATCCAGATTATGAAGCAACTTTAGAATACAGTACTCAAATGGAGTCTTCTGAGCAGATGTCTTAGATTCCTTAACCATGTTAACAATGCTTTCTGAGTACAGAGGTCTTTCTCTTTCATTCATGCCACTGTGGAATTTGATTTTATTGTGGTAATGAGATGTAAATATTATCCTTTTCTAGAGAGCTCTTGCATTTTCGTGACTGCTTAAAGTCACTAAGACTTCAGCCTATAATTCCTGTACACTATCTCAGGTATTTACAATCACACACAAACTCATAGCTCTTGTTGCTTTTATTTACTTAGCCACATGCTGACCTTCAAAGATTCCTCAGAAAATGAAAAGATGTGTTGGGTTCACATTATGAGTTTAGGTCATTTGGTTGAACAATTAGCTAGCTATGATAGCTCATAATTTGTTAAATGGCTACAAATTTCATTTCACTTGCATCTTGCAGAATTTGGGGACTTTCAGAAGTTTATCCAAACTTTGTCATCTATTACAGGGCCTTTGATAATGAGAGATCTGCCATGAGCTCATAATTAAATTATATTGCTTACAACTAAGGTTGCTAGTTCTTTTACCTATATAGACTATATTCTGTTGTTGAGGATATCAGCAGGAAGAATCCTGGTTGAAAAAATAATAACTTGATAATTCAGTCTTCCAGAAACCTGGCTTTTCTGCAAATATCCACTACAAATTTTAGAAATAACATTTAATAGGTGGTAGGAATAGTAAGTAACATGTTTAAGTAAATAGTTTTTGAATATTATGACTATATTTTATAAAGATTTTACTATCCATTCAATATGATGAACTCATAATATGTAAATGTATTTTCTGTTAATATGCATTTACAACATATGTGGATAATGGTTCCAAAGGAACTGTTATAAGCTACATTCTGAATATGTATGAAGAATAATAGGCACACGCTATGGGTTCAATATGTAGTAAAGGTTCAGAAGGCAGAATACATGGTTTTGTTCATCCTTATTCACAAAAAATACTGAAGCAACAAAAAGAGACACGTTATGGAATAAGTCTGAATATAGATTATATATATAGTAAAAACTTAGCAATGTTTTATGAGTTCATTGATGCTTCACAGTAATGCAATGAGTAGTATTTTCATCATACAATATTAGCTAGTTCATAAAAATAGAAATAATATAGATTGAATAACATAACACATTTTAATAAAACGAGATACCTGGAAGATATTTGCATTTGTGATCTATTGATCAAGGTTACTAAGAAATTTGGCGAGTCTGCTTGTTATGGAGGAATAAACTCCTGAGAGACTAACCTCCACAGATAACAGCTATACATTGTACAGAAAATGCAAAAACCAACAATCTGAAGCCTACATGTAAAAACTATGGACAAAGACTGAGATATTTTGAAGGAGAGTCAAAACTTGTTAAGGAAATGGCATGGTATGATTTTCTAGATTTTGTGAGCTTTAAACTGAAGGTGGAAAGTTGAAGTTCCAACAGAAAACTCATGGTCTTTTTGACCTAGGAAATTAGAAGACAGAGCTCAAGGTGGGCTCTGCCATGAAATAAATAAGGGATACTCCTGAAAACGAAAGAGCCAGAGAAGGCGGACACCAATGCTTCTTGGAATGGATACTTCTTTAAGGGGTACCCTTGAAGAAGTTTTTATTCTGCCCAAGTTTCTGAACCATGCATCAGGACAAAAACAAACAAAAAACTGACTTAAGATTTGGGATGCCATAGATGAGGACATGTTTGCAGTTTGAAAATCACATCAAGTCAATTGCCTGCTAAAACGAAAATACCAACACTCTTCAAAGGAATATGATAGAATCCAGAGTCTCTGCAACATAACGTAATATCCAGTATATAATCTAAAATTACATGACATACAAAGAACCAGGAAGCTGTGACATATTCTCGGGAAAAAGACAATCAGTTGAGGCTGTATTCATTTTCTATTGCTACATAATAAGTTATCACAAATTTAGCAGCATAAAACAACACACACTTTTCATTTCTCAGTTCCCATGCTGTGTGGACACAGCTTAGCTAAGTCTTCTGCTCAGAAGACTACAACTAGGCTGGGGTCTCATTTGAAGGCTATACTTGAAGGCTGTACTTGAGAAGAATCTGTTTTTAAGCTCATTCATGTTGTTTACAGAATTCATTTCTTTGTAAAACTGAGAGCCCCAACTTTTTACTGACTGTCAACAGGAGGCCACCTTTAGATCTTGGAGGTTTCTATTAGTTCCTAAAGGACACCTGCAGCTTCTTGCCACGTGGCTTATCCAATACAGCTTTTTACTTCATCAAGAATTGACAGAATTAAAAGGAGAAATAACCAATTCCATAATTACAGTAGAATATTAGATCTGAATTTGTTTATACCCTACTTAAGACATGCTATTAAATTAGCTAGTTACTGTTTCAGGGATGCTAGCTAAATATACATGACTCCTAGGTCAGAGAAAAAGGACTTTATTTTTCATAGCAAGCTGCATAAACATTAGTATACTTGCATCCTTTCCCCTTGGCCTCAAGTCTCATAAGGAAAACAAGATGGACCTAAATAGGTGTATAATGTATCTGAGAAATATTGAGATTAGGAAATCCACTGCTCTTTATTACAAGCAGTAAATCAATATACTGTTTTTCTGGAGGTTGTGGGTTGGTATGTCATCTCCCAAAGTTACCAGTGACAATAACAACCCCAAGAAATGGCCAAGACAAAAGAGTTATCAGAGCTTTGTAGTACTGGGATATCCAGCAAAATGTGTATGAATGCAAGAGGCATAAGGAGAACTATCTTACAAAAGATAGTATCTTACATGTTTTAATATCACATTCTCAGCAATTTATATAAAAACTAAACAAAATATCAGTAAACTCATAAATTATTTGAAAAATACCATAAAAATTTGAACTACCTGATATTTATAGAACACTATATTCAAGTTTGGTGATTGTAGTATGTTTACCAAGATAAAGCATACACATAGCAATTAAGCAAGTCACAGTATTTTTAGCATAAATGAAATCATACATAAGATGCTCTCTGACCAGAACAAAATTGTTAGAGATTTGTAACAGTAAGACATCTAGGGAAACTATAAATGTTTGTAAAATAATAACTCATGGATCTTAGAAGAAATTGAAGTGAAAATGAAAAAATATTTTTAGCTGAGTGATAATAAAGATACAGAATATCAAACTTGGTGATATAGAGCTAAAGCAGTGTTTAGAGGAAAAAATAATAGCTTTAAATCTTTTTATGTGAAAAGAGGAAAATTGTAAACCAATGATTCACCCTAAGAACCTAGAAACAGTTGAACAACTTAAACCCAATATACATAAAAAATACAGATTGAAATATGTATAGGTGATATAAATCATACGCCTTGGCTGTGTGGGTATGCATGCACATGGGGTCTTTTTCTCTTGTCCTTTTCCCTACTTCTTCTCCTCTCCCTCATTAAAATGACCTCCTACATGTCTCCTTCTTCACCCAGAGTAGCTCATATTACCAACCTAAAGTTCATGCTTCTATATTTTTTGTACATATGGTCATATCTAAATTTATCATTATTTATATCTATATCTACAGTCACATCTACATCTATATCCATACCTACAATAATATATCTGAATCCATATCTATAACTAAACACACTAAAACATATGACTGACATTTGGCATAGTGCCACATATATGATTGGTGCCCTTGGAGTTATGCAGCAACAGAGGCTAGGTTACATAATGCTTGTGTACATAAGTGTATATTATTGTCTACACCTAAGGATTTGTTTGCTTGTTTTGGTCTGTGTTTCATAAAACAGTTTATTTAACACATTTGTTTGCATTTTGCTTTTGTAGCTCCACAGTGTACACCAGAAATTGTTTCAACTGAACTTTAATTCTTTCTCTTTTATGACTACAATACCAGTCTGTGATGTGGACTGTGACATGACAGATTCAACTACTTTTTTCATGATGGAAAGTCACATTATCTCCATCCTTATCTTTAAGCACAGTGTTGCCATAAACAGCATTGTTCTATGCCTGACTGGGAATTATAATTCTTTGGGTTAGATTCTCAGGAGTTACCCATGGGTAGGAAGGTATAAATACAAATCTATACATAATTTCCCCTCACCTATGGGTTATATATGTAATTATCTAGTTTACTACTGAGATTTATATTGTTTCATTTTTTACATTTAAACTACATTCATTTTAAGTCATGTGTGCCTATGGTTTAAAACAGTTATGTCTTTATTATTTTCCAGATAAATTACTTATTACATCAGCATCATTTATTAAATAAGTTACCCTTTTTCTGTTAAATTGAAATGTAATCTTTGTCACATATATGTTATTTCTCAATTTGCTCCATTGGTCTCTTGGTTTATTTCTCTGTCAATGCCATACGGATTTGATTACTGTGACTTTATTGAAATTTCTGATGATGGGTAAGGCAATTCCTCTTAAATTAAGGAAAGTCCATCTTACTTTTGTGTGTGTGTGGAGATAGGGGGAGATGTAGCTATTTAAAGGTATTCATTCTTCCATATTAATTTAAAGATTGTACCCAACAATAAAGAGAAAATAAAAAATGCAACTGAAACTGTAATTGGTACAGCATTAAATGTATAAATTACATTTGAGGTAAATGACACTTGATAATATGAAGACTTCTCATCTAAGTGCATAGCCTGTTTTTTTATTTGTCCAGATCTTCTTACGTATTTTAATAGAATTTTAAATTTTCTTCATATAGGTTATATGTCTTTCTTGTTTAGTTTATTCCTAGAGATTTTATAATTTGGAAAATAACAATCATCTCATTTCCATTTCTAGTTTCTTATTGCCAATTTAGAGAAAAGTCACTGATTTTTTTAAAAATACATTTATTGTGCATTCATCCACATTGCCATTATTGCAGTTACCGTTTTCACCAGTCTCACAGTTCTCTACGTACAATCCATCAGCAGCAAAAAAAGCTAATTCTACCTGCCCCCACTTCCATCATGTTAATATTGATTGTTTAATTTTCATTTGTATTATGTTTGCTAGAGTCTCAGGACAATATTAAATAATAGATAACATTATTTAATACCTTTTATTAAACGAAGTTTAGTATTAGTTGTTTAGAATAATATTTGCTCCTGATTTTTATTAAAAAGGCTACTGCATTTAAGTAGTTTCCTAAAAGGAATTAAAGTAAAATTCCTTTTACTTAGTGCTTTTACAAGAAAAGAATATCAGATTTTATCAAATGCTTTCTTTACATTAGTTAAGATGATAATGTGGTATTTGTATTTAAGTTATTTGATTTACTTTGTTAAATTGATAGATTTATCAATATAAAATCACCCTTGTATTACAGGAATAAATCTGGTTTTATAATGCAATACTATTCTTTCGCAGCATAGTAGGTTCTTTTTCATAGTGCTTTATTTAAAATTTTTTTTTTAGAAAGTGGGATTTATTGAGAAGACAGAAATCTCCCACAGTGGAAGGGGACCCAAAGGGGTTGTCCTATTTTAAATTGTAATGTAAGATCATAAGTAAGATTTATCTGTAGTATAATATATTTATCTGTATATTGTTTACCAGGTTTTGGAGTTAACGTCATTTCAGCATTTACAAAATAAATAGGATCTTTGTCTATCATTTACTTTAGTCTATAATAGTATATTTGTCACTTAATTTGCCTGTTAGTTGAAGGTTAGATGCAGACGGCAGTGAATCCATTTAGTCCTGGTGCCTTTTTCAATACTAGATATTTAATCACCATTGTGGATTCTTCAATGGCAATAGGTATGATCAGTTTTTCCAGTCTCGTCTTAATTTTGGTAGTTTATATTTTGCTACAATTTCATCCATTCCCTCTAGATTTACAAAACTAGAGAAAATGCAAGCACGGGGTTGTATATTCTACTTCCTTTTCTTTTTTTAGTGTCTTCTATGAAGGTCTTTCTGACATCTTTCTAATCTCAGTCATATGTCTGTGTGTGTGTATTTTCCTTAATCAAGACCACACTGTGTTTACTCATTTTAGAGATCTTTTAAGATCCAACATCAGTTTTAATTATGACCTCTATTAAAAAATAATCATTTTTAGTAGTGCAGGTACCAACTGTCTTTGTTTTGACCCTTCTTCTCAAAGATGTTTGTTTTGCAAAAAGCAATAGAAGATAGAGATGATGTCTTCCTATGGAGCAAAGAGTAGGCATGAATTTAATGCATTATAAAATATTGAATCCCTGAGTTTGTACAGTTATCATATGGCCTTTTTTTCATGATCTCTTGGGAATTGGGACTTGGAAACGTGGTCAAAATGCTGATACTCTGGGTACTGCTGTCACTATGAGTAATAAACTACTTTTTTGTCTTTGGCCCGAGAGTCTCCTGTCTTCTGCTAACATTCATCTAACTGTGACAGGTTAACTTGTTAGCTTGTAAATTGGGTAAAATCTTAGAAACTTCATAGTTCTTGCAAAAAAAAAATATACAGGAATAAATCTAACAAAATTGTTGCATTACCTTTACATTCAAAATGATAAACACTACTGACATTAAAGAAAACATATAGAGAGAGATATAAGATTATTGATCAAGAAAGTCAATATTAAAATGTTCATTCTTCCTATATTAATACATACATTCAATGCATTTTTTCCAAAATTCCAGTTGGCTATTTTCAAGAAATAAATAAGACTATTCTGAAATTCATAGGAAGATTCAGAAGATTTAAAACAGTTAAATCATTCTTTAAGAAAAAACACCATTGGAGGACTTATGCTATATAATTTTAAGCTTACAGTAAAACTAGAGCTACAGTGTGGCATTCACACAATGTCAGGAAAATAAATGGATGGAACAGAATGGAATTCAGAAATAGACCCACAGATTTATGATTATTTGAATTTTGACAAAACTGGCAAATTAATTGAATGGGGAAAGCACATTCAATTGCTGGAACAACTGGATGTCTATAAACTAAAACTACTGACAAGATGAAATGTTAAGGAAGATGAAGTGGAACTCTCCAAAATTTCTGATAGGATTATAAAATGGTATGACACTTTTGAAGAATTCTGGCAGTTTTTAATATGGATAACCATATGCTTAACCAGAAATTCCCAGGCATTTACCCAAGGTAAATAAAAACATACGTTTGTACAAATACTTGTACTCACTTATTCACAGTAGATGTATTCATAATGGACAAAATTACAAATAACCCAAATGCCCATCGGCAGATGAATGAATGAACAAATAGTAATACATTCATTTAAATGAAATAATACTCAGCAATAAAAAAGAAACTACTGGTACAGCATGAGTAAATATAAAAGCTATAATGTTAAGGTAAGTAAGCCAGACACAAAAGAATATATGGTGTTTAAAATCCTTCATATATCTCACTCATAAGTGAACCTTCAACAGCTACTGTATAACTATAAGAAAAGAATTGAAAGAGGTGGAAAACTGTGGGTGGGGGGTGGGGAGGTGGGATTGACAGTGGTCAATATCTGCCTGGGGAAGGGGGGAAACACCTCATCGATAAGGGTACCTGCACAGTGAATATTTGTATACCTAGCCCTGAATTGTACCCCACAATTTTAAATAAAAATTAAAAGAGGAATAACATAAAAAATAGAACAAAAATAATAGCCTTCATATGCAAACTAGCTAAGGCGAAACTAACCTATGTTGATAGAAAGTAGATAGTTGAGGGATGATGAAGTGAGTAGGGAGAAGAAATGACAGAAAAATGGCAGGAATAAACTTCGTGGGATGATGGACTATTCTATAGTTTATTTTAGGTGGTGGTTATATACAAATGCACTTATCAAAGCTTTTCAAACTAAACATTTAAGCTTCATTCATTTTATTACATATTAATCATATCTCAATGTAAACATATCAGGAAATCAGATGCTTTATGGAGGCAGAAGAATTCACTTATTCACACATAGGTATGATGGAAAAAATTTAGACCCTAACAGAATAAGCACATATTTACCCTTAGGTTGAAAGAGAACTGCTGTGTTTTTTGGGGATGAGAAGCAAAGGAACAACAAATACTCTGCTTCTGGAATATAAGCATAAATGCTGGGCACTATGGCAATTGCAAAGGCTTAAAATTGCTCTTTACAGTTCTCAATGGTGTTCTATTGTACTCTGTGGATTTAGAAAGAAAAAAATAACTAAATGATTGTGTTGGTTATCTACTGTTGCATTACAAATTACTCAAATTTTAGTGGCTTAAAATAACACCCATTTATTTTGTTATAGTTTCGGTGGGTCTGGAATGTAACCAAGACTTAGCTAGGTTCTCTACTTCAGGGTTTCTCATAGGCTGAAAGCAAGGTGCTAACTGGAATGTGGTCTCATGTATAGTCTCAACTAGGGGAGAATCATATCTCAAGCTCACTCATGTGACTTTGGGCAGGATTCAGTTCTTCAAGGGCTGATGGTTGAAGGCCACCCTCAAATCCTTGCCGTTGGGCTCTTGGAGAGGGAGGGAGGGGGGAAGGAGAGAGAGAGAGAGAGAGAGAGAGAGAAGGAGGGAGAACACACACAAGATGAAAATCTGAGGCTTTTGTAACCTAATCCTAGAAGAGATAGTTCATCACTTTTGCCTTATTGTGTTCATCAGAAGCAATTCACTAGGTTCAGTTCATACTCAAGAAAAAGGACTGACTACACAGAAAGTTGAGAGTTATTGATGGTCATCTTTGAATGCTTCCTCCCAAGACAATTACTAATGTGTCTCGGTAAGGAGATACTACATGTAAGGTGCTATTTTAAGAAAAACTATATTTCCAAGTCGTCAGTATGTGTGAATTCTTTTACCTTAATGTTGAGAACTATACATGATGCTATAGAGAGAATATAAAAATCTTTAAATATATCTTCATACTGTATACTTGTAAGTGTACAGTATAAACATTGATTGACAAGGAAACAAAGAATCTTTCAGAGTTATAACTTATTAAATTTGTTTTGCAATTGTAAAGTTAAGCACTAAAGGGAATATATTCTACATAAATTTATTTTAATTAAATTTTTCTTAGTTGACTGCATTATTTTCAGAAATATAAATTTGTGCATAGTGTATTTTGGTTGTATAGTATGATAGATACTACTTGATTGCATGGATAATCAATTACTTATTGGCTTTGCATTTCAATGAAAAAACACCCCAAACCACCAAAAATCGCTACTTTTCTTTAAAGTTGGTTTTTAAGTATTGCTTTTTTAAACATTTATAAATTACACCACTATTAAAATGCACTTAAAATATTCAGAGAAACAAAACAGTCTGCAGATATTTTTAACATGAGAAAAAATTCTTTTACTTAATATTCTGAAGTTAACACTGGGTTTCTACTGAATGCGCTAAACTACATGCAAATAGACAGGTACACGTTTTTGTTTATATATTTATTACCCAAGTTTCTGTATCATTCGTAATCCTGGAAGCAAGATTCTCTTAAGTAGAGATTGCTACTTTTTAGAGGAATTGTAACCAACCAAAAGAATGATGTTAAACTCATGAGAGACCAAAAAATGAATTTTCTTCATTTTATCTCATTTGAAATGCATAATTTTTTACATATCTGTTGCCTTGGGTCAAAGGCCACTGGGGAAATATTTCAAACTGCTGGTTGTTTGCTATAGTACTTCAGCTTTCCTTTGGATTAAGGTTCAGAATTCTCTAATTAATCAAAAGTTCTCTCCTCATTCCTCCATTGTCTACCCTGAATGGGGAGATAAACTGGGGGATGGATGTGGCTCCTTGACGTAACAACCATTGAATTTTGGAAAACATGATTTTAGCAGAGCTGAAAAAAGGGAATGACTCATGCTGAATTAAAATCAGAATCATAGTTTGATTTATTTAAGACTCCTTCATAGCCTAGCTTTGAAGGTATTTATGCTTATTTTGGGAATTACACTCAATTTTTTAAATGCCTTTAAAAAATTGAGGCCAAGAAACTAACAGACCCTTCACATGGACTGATTGATCAGGAAAAATATTCTGGGTGACTCTAAGCAGTTGTTTCTGTCTGGTCCTGAAGGTATTCATACCTTGTATTGAAGAGGTTTAGTGGCTGTAATGCTGAGTGATCACAGACAATGTCCAGCAGTTAGGATCTAAGAGAAGAACTCTCTGGGCCTCAGCACATACCAAGTGGAGTATTTTAAAGTCATCCTAGCAATTTAAAATGGCATGGTTTCATGTTGTAATGGTTTGTTTCAACTTTACCTTTTTAGTAATCTTTAGAATGTTTAGGTTTTATAGTAAGTCCCCTACATATGAATGAGTTCCGTTCTTAGAACAAGTTCATAAGACCAATTTTTTCATTAATCTAGGTACCCAACTAACACAATCGGCTATATATTAATATTACTGTACACTAATAGGTTTATAATACTTTTCACACAAATAATACATAAAAACAAACACAAAAAATAAAGAAAAAAATTTTAGTCTTTAAGTATAGCACCTTGAAAAGTACACTAGTACAGAACAGTACAACAACTGGCATACAGGAGCTGGCATTGAGCGAACAGGAAATAAGAGTTACTGACTAGAGAAGGAAGTAGAGGTGGTAGATAGTAGAGCTGAAGCCTCATCAACAATAGGAGTGGAAGGAAAGCTGCAATTCCATTCACGTTTGAAGTTGACGTGATGTTCACCTCTTTGAAAGTTTGCAACTTGAAGGTTTGTATGTAGGGAAATTACTGTTTATGATTTAGATATATTAGTTAGACATAGTTTAATAGTTACATTTTTAAAAGCATGATTCGCTTTCTTTTGTTGAAAAAAATTATCTTTTACTCATTAGTGGGCTTTCCAAATATCAGCTTCTTGACTACAGAGAGACCCAAAAGGGACTTTCTGCTTTTCAGTACCTAAAAGATTAGAAGTGTAGGATCAAAAGAGAAAGACCACAAAGAACCTCTAGCCAGTGTCACACCCCAATGACACTATGGGCCCTATTAAGTGATGCAACTATATTCTAATATTGGTGGGGCAGTTTATGGTTCAAATATAAGTTAACCTTCTAAGTATATATTTTTTTCTTCTTTTGCTACCAGGTGAATTTTTGTCAGCACCACATAACTAATAGCATCTTGGGGATACTTCAAATGGATCTTTGTCTGATCACTTGGGGGGAAATTGTATGACTGGTCTCATTGTTAGAGAGTAAAACTTTGATATGGAAAGCCCTCTAATAGAGTTCTGAGATGAATTAGAAATCCCTGGAATGTATAAATGGAGCTCTATTTTGATGTAGGTACACATGTTGTAAGAAATACGGTGAAACAGGCATGAGGTTTGGAGTTCCCTGAATGTGTTTGCTTCTGCCATCTCTTGCTGCACTTGCTGCACCCTTTGTCCCTTCTCTCCTTCCTTCTATGATTATCTCCATCCCATCTGGGGGTGTCTTCATCAAACCTATATCATTTTTCAAACTCCTTTCTTTTCAGATTGGTTTCTGTGCTGCTGCTTCTGTCTTATCACAGAAGCTAATTCTTACCTGGTGGTATGAATCACATTGTATTTTAACCTTCCCTTTACTTGGATGTTTCCCTTACTACACTCTTAAGCAAAGACTTTGTCTCTAATTCTCTGCATCTCCTACACATTCTCACAGCATCTTATCATTTTTCATCTCTAGCCTTATTTGTACACGTATATTTATATGAGTGATTACTTGATAGTGTTTATCTTCCTTGGGTGTAGACTCGATAGAGCCAAAACACATTCACTTACTTTTTTTTTTTCATGTGATTCCAGTGTTTAGCAGAGAACTTAATATCTTACAGTTGAACAAATGAATTCTGTATTGCCAGGATCTAACAGGAAGTCTGGGGTAGAGTATGCACTCAATAAATATCTGATGAATAATTAGATGCTAATTTCAGTTAAAGTTCGTTTTATCCCAAGGATAAAATTGAGGGATGGATTGTAAAGAATATGTACATTTTAAAGAACTTTGTACATGGGAGCAATTAAAACTAATGCTAAGAGATGGGCTGTACCCATGAAGGTATTGGGAAAGACATACATTACCCTGAAAAAAGGGCATTTGATGAGAAGGTTGAAGCCTGTCAGGAATTTAAAGTAAATCACTTCCCTTCTTGACAATGAGAAAATGGCAAAAGTTAAATAAGTATCATTAGCACATTAGGCCTAAATAGCTTCAATTTCACTATTCCTAAAGACAGTTGTGCTTGTTTCCTGCAGCTGCTATAACAACTTACTCCAAGACTGGTGACTTACAACAACAACAAAAATTATTCTCTCAATTCTAGAGGCCAGGATTGTAAAATCAAGGTATAGACAGGTGTACCCTACACATGACGACTCTAGGAGAGAATGTGCTCCATGACCTCTCTGGTTCCTGATGGTTGGCAACTTCTTTGACTTATGACCATTTAACTCCAATCTCTGTGTCCATTGTTATAGCACCTCTTCTATGTTTGTGTTCTGAAATTAGGGCCTATGTGGATAATCAAAGACTATCTCTTCATCTCAAAATATTTAATTTAATTACTTCTGCAAAGACTCTTTACCCAAATAAGGTAACATTCATAGGTTCTGGGGATGAGGACATGGACATATCTTTTAAGGAGCTACCATTCAGCTGACTATAACAGTCTATAAATGGTGAATATCCCTTATCCACAATGCTTGGAACCAGAAGTGTTTGTTTTGAACTTTGGATGTTTTTCAAATTTTAGAACTTTTGCATATACATGATGAGATATCTTGGGGATGGGACCCAAGTCTAAACATGAAATTCATTTATGTTTCCCATACACATTTTACACATAACCTGAAGATGTTTTCCAATAATTTTAATAATATATGTGGCCCATCACATGAGATCAAGTGTGAAATTTTCCACCATGGCATCATGTTTGTGCTCAAAACATTTTTAATTTTGGAGCATTTCATATTTAAAATTTCAGATTAGGAATGCTCTACCGTAGGAGCTTGGGTAAAGAATACATATGGTAGCATAGATTTGCTGTTTTAGACAAAGTGTTCTGATGTTGCTGATTTAAACAATGACAAAGTGATCACTTCTACCTAAATTTAGATATTTTAGGGATATATGTAAGGTAATCTTCCCCAATATTTATCTCTACAACATCTTCATTTATTCTGGTAATTTTATTGCACTGCCTGATAATCTATCAAACAAATTCAGGTAAAACCATTATTATTGGTGGTGGTGGTGGAGGTAGTAGTAGAAATTATCATCAGTGTAGTCATAGTCATTGTTTTGGATCCCTGAAGCAGTGGTCCCCAACCTTTTTGGCATCAGAGATCAGTTTTATGGAAAACAATTTTTCCACAGATGAGGGGAAGGGTGGTGGATGGTTTGGGGATGATTTAAGTGCATTAAATTTATCGTGTACTTTATTTCTATTATTATTACATTGTAACATATAATGAAATAATTATACATCTCACCATGATGCAGAATCAGTGGAAGCCCTGAGCTTGTTTTCCAACAATTTGACAGTTTCATCTGGGGATGATGGGAAGCAGTGATGCCAGAAGTGTTTTGCTTATGTCCAGTCTACTCCTTAAAATCACTTTGGTTGCTGTCACTGCAGAAAACCCTGTTTCACAAAGATAGGATTTTGGAAATGGAAGCATGCTGTTCAGTGCTAATCTGACAGGAGGTGGAACTCAGGTGGTGATGCCCAGGCCATGATGCAAGCAATGGGGAGTGTCCGTAAACACAGATGAAGCTCTGCTCCCTTGCCTGTCACTCATCTCCTGCTGTGCATCCTGGTTCCTAACAAGCTACAGACCAGTATCCATCCATGGCCCAGGGGTTGGGAACCCCTGCCCTAGAGCAAAGAGTTGAGTAATTAACATCTTGGTATATAGTACATTATCTTCATTGATCTGTGCATGGCCCCTTTCTCATATCTATGCTTGTGTGCATGTATTTTATTTGTTCTATCTAATTCCTGCTCTCTACTCTCTTCTCCGCTGTCCCATAGGTTACCATTCTAAGATGTGTATGCTTGTCTTTGCTTGTGTGTGTTCTTATAAAATGTGTTCTGTTGTTTGGAGAGCATATAATTTGAATTATTAATTGGTACTGAACTAAAATAACATCCTGCTTCTTAATCTTTTCTCGAAATATCATTTTAAGACCTGTTTTGTTTCTACTTGTGTATATAATCTACACCTTCCAATAGCTGCTCGGTACCCCATACTCTGCATCCTCCTGATTAACTTCCTGCTTTCCCAGGGATGGCTGCCTAGTTTGACATCAACTCCATGTCACATAAATAATGTGTCAAAAAATTATCTCTTCATATCCCCTTGTGGGCCTAGATACACTTTTGGGGGATCAATGAGTGGAGGGACTTAAGTGTTGCTCCTAGAGTTAGGAAGGCTATGAATTATTCACATCTTTGTATTTAAATCAAATTTGTTCCTTATAAAGCTTGGCACATATTTGCACACAGTCTATAGTTGGGATCTTCGAGTAGGAAGAGAAGAGTATAGGGCCACAAGTGCCTGGGGAACAGACAGGATCTGTTGAAAATAGGACAGAGGAGAATAATGGGAGGAGGGAAGATATTCAAGAAACTTCGCCTTTTTCCTCAGAGTTGACGAAAGACTCTATGGTTGGGTGAAGTATATACAGTCATGTGTCACTTAACAATGGGGATACATTCTGAGAAATGTGTCATTAGGAAACTTCATCGTTGTGTGAACATGACCACGTGTACTTACACACTCCTAGGTGTAACCTACAACACACCTGGGCTTTATGATATGTCCTATTGCTCCCAGGCTACAAACCTATATATTATGTTACTGTACTGAATACTACAGGCAATTGTAACACAATGGTAGGTATTTGTGTGTCTAAACATAAAAAAATGTACAGCAAAGTATGGTCTAAAAGATTTTTTTAAATGGTACATTTGGGTTCCACTATAATTTTACATTGTAGACTGCTGTATATTCAGTCCATCATTGAGTGAAACATTGTTATATGGTGCATGACAGTAGGTTAGTTACAATCCTGTTTTTTAAATGTAGTGTGTCTATTCCTTAAAACAAAATTTGTAGAAGTATAGGCATTGATTTAAATGTCAAAGTTGATATCTTCTTTCTTTACCTGAGAATCTAAATGCGTTTAGGGGTCATAGAAACAAAAGAATCCTCATCTTCTACATCATTTTAAGCATTTTCATCACGATTACCATGCTAAAGATTATTTCCAATTGCAGTTTCAGCAAATCAGTCATCATTTTCATGGTCTCTTGTATTTACTACTTTTCCACAATTTTTATTCTCCTGGTGCACTTTCTATGTATGGAGCAGAATCTGCTTATTGTCTACTGCGTATGTTACGACCATTTTCATTTCTGTCTTCAGTCCTGCTGTTCTTACCTGACAGGCCACTCCATACCCCTCCCACACACACTTCACAACACAAGTATGAAAGTACAGTGACAGCAAGGAGAGACCCTGAAGGCCAGTGCCCCAGGCCAGAGAAGTCAGCCAACCAAAAGGGACACTAACTGAGAGCTTGGAGGGGAGGACAAGTCAAGCTAATTCAGCGACAGGAGATTTTATGCCTGGTCCTTTGGTTACCCACTCACAACAGAAAATCGTTGGAACTCCTAAATATAACATCAGGTGTGCCCTTGCTTCGCCATCACTTAGAAATGATGGATTCATTTACATGCATTATCCAGATAACTGGAACAAGAAGCCTGGATGTCAAGAAGCTTAGGCTCCTAGCACTGGCTCTGTAATTTATCCACTAAATGACCTTTGCCAAGTCATTTTACTTCTCTGGGACCTTCACATTTCTGTGCCTTTGCAGGTGTTATTTCTTCTGTCTGGAATTCCCTAACCTCTTTGACAGGCAAACTTTGACTCATCATCAGCAATACTCAGCTTCATGTCATCTCCTTGCTGAAAAGTCCCCTGACTCCCCCCACCTACACTTGAGCACAGTTAGGTGCCACTTCCTTTGTTCTCTGTAGTAAGGGAACTATGTATGCTAATGTCCCTCTCCTAATCTGCCACCATCTTCTGCCCTTGCCTTAAAGACTGAGCTCCCAGAATACTAAAACAGGCTTCCTCTATTTTTGAAAACCTAATGTTCAGCATGTGAATTGACTATAGTAAACTTACAATATCTAATGAATCTTTATGCCTCTATATTTCTGTATATGTCAAAGGAAGGAGTTGGACAAGACTGATGGTTTTCGAACTTTTAACAAGTGGACGACTCAGTTTTTATATTTTATTTTTCAGCTGAATATTTAAGAAAAGGACTAATGCATTACGGAGAAAAAGAAGAAAGTGCGCTACTTTAAGAATGGGATTCCAGAAACCTGTCCACTTGAACTCTCTTCTTAGAACACAGCACTAGGAGGTGGAATAATACAATTAAAACAACTTGGCTTAGAATCATGACTGCTAAATTCCCTTGCAGTGATACAATTGTCATTCTGTGAAATTTACTCTTTCAAGTAGCAACATCTTTAATCTGAACATTTTTGGAGAAATTTTTCCTAAAACATAAAAGTATTGACCTGGTCAAAAACAGAATATAGCCCTCACATAACTGACTTTTTCCTTCCAAACTGAGGCCCTCATTAGGAACATTGGCTATTTCACTCAGTTGAATTCACAAAGGTGTTGTTACGACATGTTTATTTTTCTGGATCTTCCTTGTCTGTCAGATGTCATTTCTCCTGCTGTCAGTATTTCTGACCTAATAGCTCCCTTAGCTAATCTTTTTGCCTCAGAGCCCCTGTGCCCTAAATTTTCTTCTTCTAATATACTAGAAGCCAAAACAATAGGAAATAAAGTTTGTTTAGAGATGTATGTTCACAAAAGAACAAGCAGGTTTTGAGAAAGTCAGTGGCTTTTGTGTTGGTACTTTCTGAAGGTCATGAAGGTTACTTAAGGGGGTTAGTGGGTTGATATTATTTCCTGATTTCTAGATCCTTGGTCTTGGACATTGCTAAAGTCATACTTCTACATAAATGTATACATGTTTTCCTGAAAAACTACCCTTGGTACAATCTGAGTAAAACTCCTTAAATGATTTAAAGCATTTAAACAATTTTTTCCCACAAAGCAATTGATCACATATTTGAGTATGAACTCCTAATGTATGTGTACTTATAAATTATACCCAAGAACTTTTGTATTAGTATGCCATATATCTTATAAAGGATACCCCAAAATAGAAATTAAAATGATAACTTAAAATATACATAAATGATCATTCAAATATTTTCAGCCCACATTTCACTAGATCGTGTAATGCACCCCCTGGGATGCACTCACTATTAAACACCCCACTAGTAGACCTTAGGTTTAGATCTCTATTTAAGGAGATTAACTCTGACTTTAATAGGCAGATAAGGCTCTGCCCAAGTGAAAACTAATCTAGCTGCTTTTCAAGACATCAAATTTCTTTACCTCCAGAGCCTAACAGGTGACCTAACATATAGTAGGTACACAATAAATGCTTGATTCATTTAATGAATGAATGATGAAGATTAAGTGGTCCATAAGGATGCTTTATAAACTTAATTAGTTCTCTATTTTATTTGCTTAGCTCATGTCAGACCTCTTTCACAATGTGATCACATATTATTATATCACCATTAGTGTGTACACTAATGTGTATTTGTGAGGTACACGAGAATTTCAAAGGAGGGGGTTTGATCCAGGGGTAGGGTGTTTAAGACTCGTCCTCATGGAAAGTTTTTGCCCATCAATATTACTATAATATAAGATGCAGAAAAATCTAGCTTAATAAAGATTATCTGAAGACATCTGAGATCTGAGATAGCAGGTGGAGCACTGGCAAATAACAATATCAGAACACAGAGAAGGATTTGGAGAAAGGGAATGGGGCCAGTAAGGTCACATGTGGATTGTGTTTCGGGGAACCAGCTGTGTCTTTGGCTCTACTTTTACTCCATACACTCACCTTGGGCACTCATAACCTCCTATAAATAACCTCCTAACTAGTAAAGCACCATCTCTGTTCCTGTATTCCAGACACATGTCCAGTAGCCTACTGGACAGGTCCAATTGGCCATCTCAAAGGCACTATGCTATTTACATGATTAAATCAGTAGCTTCCCCAAAAGTCTGTTTCTCCTGAATGTTTCCATCTCTGTAGATGGTACTACCACCACGCATCTAGATGCAGAAACCTGGAAGATGCCCTTGATTTCTCTGGCTCTCTCATCCTTGACCCCTGGATCCCTTTCCACTGCCATCAAAAACCCTTGTCTCCTAATTGGACTCCCTAAACCCAATCCCAGTGCCTTCAATCTATTTTGTACATTTCACCAGAGTGGCTTTTATAATTAGTAATTTAGATATGTTCCCCTTGCTATGATCTCAATGTTTGCATCTCTCCAAAGATTATCTTGAGAGCAGAGAAAGGAAGAAACCAGATAGGCAGACAGAATTGGGAGGATCCCAGTAAAAACTCCTGTAAGCCCCACCACCTGGAGTGAGAACACCTGGTCCGGTCCTGAGACTGCCCCTTTCACGTGCTTCTTCTTGATTGGCCCTTTTCAACCCTCTCCCGATTGATGCATTTCAATTCCACACCATGGTGCTTTCTCTCTGATCAGTGCTACCACCAACCAAGGAGCACACCCTCAAGACTATATAAACCCCTGACTGCAGAGGCATTGTCGGCAACCCTCTTTTGGGTCCCCTCCGCTGCTGGGAGCTTTTCTGTCTTCTAATAAATTCCTATATACTTACTCTCTGGTGTCCCTATCCCTCATTCTTCCTGGGTGTGAGCCAAGAATCCAGAACTGTTGAACTAGAAGAGCTTCTAAATTAGAAGAGCTTGCACATGCTGGACTGGAAAAGCTGGACCGCTAAGCTGAAAGAGCTTCAACACTCCTTAGGGCCCTGGCTTGCCAGCCCACCAAACTGACAGAGCTGTGAACATTTCTCTGGTGGCTGGTTCACCAGTCCACTGAACCCACAGAGCTGTAGCACCTCTCGAGGTCTTGCTCACTGGCCCACTGAACCAACAGAGTTGTGAACACTTTTCAGAGCTCACTCAGTTCACTGACCACCAAACTAAGAGAGGTGTAACACTCTTTGGGGGCTCTGCAGCTGTTGGCATCCCCATGTTCTGAGGCCCCACCGCATTACCCCATCTGGTCATATTGTGTCCCCAGCCACTGTGTGGATCCCAGGCTGGCAGTGCAGCTTCAGGAACTGTAGTATCCCTTGGGGTCTCAGATCGCCAACTAATGGGAAAAAAAACTGCATCACTCTGTTGAATCTTCATTACCAAGGTGATGGTGTGAGATGGCGAGACCTTTGGGAGATGATTAGATCCTCACATGACAGAGAGCAGAGAGAGAAGAAGCTAGTTCTCTCTTGTCTTTTCATAAGGACACTAATCCCATTTGTGAGGTCTCCACTCATGACTTAATTATCTCTCAAAGGCCACACATTCTAATACCTTTACACTGAGGATTTTAGCATGAATTTGGGGAACACAAACATTCAGTTCATGACACAGAGTGCAAGAATGCAAGGATGAGGGCATTGGAGTGCTCATCAGAAACCAAACTGGGCAATTACTTGAAACGAGCAAATGCAGCCAGAGATGGGGGGAATGGGAAGCCTGGGGAACACTCAGGAGTCCATACTTAACTCCTGGTATATCAGGTCCCAGGCTTATGGCATAAGACCACTTCTTGGTTCCCTCAGAGAGAAGACCTGTGTTATCTAAAGAAGCAGGATAGCCTTGAAGTCAGACAGATCTGAGCTTTAATGCTAGAGGTACAATCCTGGCAATTTACTTACAGAGCTGGTATACAATTTCATTGAGATAATCTGTGTAAATAATCCGACATGATTAGCTGGTGTTCTGATGTGGCCCTTCTCATATGGTCACTATGCCATGCTCAGCTTTATTTTTCAAAATACTTCTGCTGTGTGATAGCAGTCACAGGTAATATCTTTGAGCACCTTTTTCCATAGCCAACATTCTTTCAAATGCTATTGGAGTATTCCCTTATTTCATCCTCATAAAGAAACTCTATGAGGAGTGTTTCTCACCGTTCTTAGTTTATGAGGCAACCAAGTTATAGAGAGGTTGCCTAACTTGCCCTAAATCGCATGACTGAACAATGTACTGCATCGGCCCATCTTGGGAATTCTACAACACAGCCTCTCATTTGTACCTAATATTTTTATGTGAATTTTATTTCTTCCTCATTCAAGAGTAAGACATGTAAACTTAATTCAAGGAATAGTTGCTGAATCATTCACCACATGTGCAACATTAAAAACTGTGTGAGCCGGCTCAGTGGCTCAGCCTGTAATCCCGTGCTTTGGGAGGCTGAGGTGAGTGGATTGCCTGAGCCCGCAGGTTCGAGACCTGTCTGGGCAGCTTGGCGAGACCTCATCTCTACAATAAATCAAAAATTAGCCGGGCGTGGTAGCGTGCGCCTGTAGTTCCAGCTACTTGGAAGGCTGAGGCGGAAGGATCACTGGAGCCCAGCACGTCGAGGCTGCGGTGGCCCGGAGCGGC